>JAJEJO010001916.1:134112-177397 GCA_020662805.1 Glaucomys volans
TGAACAAGCAAAAAAATAAAAAATAAAAAAAATAAAAGAAGTATGGCAGTAGCACATACACTCAGGGTAACATTCAAATAACTTAAAACTTCATTGCGTAGCTGCTGTCCAGATAGCAGAATGCTGGCTGTAAGCTATTGACAGGGCCATGGTGGTATGTGCTAGCTCTAAGTCAGTATTGCACATGTTACATATTTCTGTATCCTTACTTTCTAATCACTCCCCTTGTACATTACAAAATGAAATTTGAAAATTTTGAAGTTGTAAGTTGCTGAATTACAATATTATTTTAATAGCAGAATTACATTTTTTGTATTTTTCATATATACTGTACAAAGAATTTATTATGTTAATTTTAAGAAAACAAATATGTCCTGGTTGCCTAAAGTCACCTTGTAAATTTGTAGGCTAAAAAAAAAACAAATTGAGTTTGAGCCACATGCTCTTTTCCTAGAAATATAGATTATATAGCAACTATAGCATGTTCATTTTAAATGAAGTATAAAAATCTGGTGAAGATTGACACATTAAAGGTTCATAATTAAAACATTTATTTTTAAATTCTTTGTAATCCTATTAACTTCTGCATAAATACAGGGCAATGTCATTTGACTTGTTAACAAGTAGTCACAAAAATCAGGGAAAGTGTGTGAAATATGTACTGAGTGTCTTTGAAGACACTCAGTAGGAGAACAGGAATTAGAAATTGTGAGCCAGCAGCCAATAAGAGAAAACACAAGCTTCTTCTCTGTGTGCAGTCAGTGATTTCTAAACAACAATTACTCACCACAGAAAATAAGAGGAAAACACAGGGTTCAACCAGGTGTTACTTGACGTCAGTGATTCACTGCGCCATTCGATCAAGGATGAGAACAAAATCACCTATATCCTCAAGAAGCCTGAATGTCTCAAGGCAGCTGTGGGAAGCTCCTGGCTACTTGTCCTACTAAAGACTACTGCCATCCAGGAAGAATCGAAACTTATTCCTTTCAGCTTGAACCAGAAGCAATGCCAATGAATGTGCTGTTGCATCCGATTATTTCTTTAATGAGAGAACAAAAGCAGTTCTGCAGTTGCATTTCTGGTGAGTTGGCAGGAATGCTTCCACCTTCCTAAATCAGCATGACAAGATCATTCAACATTCCCTCCAGAGTGTGAGTCCATTCTTTGTACCTTCTGGAACTGTGTTCAATCATACTATATTATGAATATAGCTTCTATCACCCCAAAGCAAGAAGTAAAAGCATGAAAATTCAGCTTTTAAAATATTTTACAGCAAGTTCATGTAGAATCTTAGGAGTTGTTATATCCCACAAAACCTTTGAAACCCAGCAGACTTTTGCCAATTAGAATTTTATTGATCTATGGGTGTCAAACTGTGGGTAGGGAAAGTGAGATCACAGCTTATGGGGTAGAGGAGGATGAGATGATGAAATGGGTTTAGAATTAGTGAAAAGACAAATGAAACCTGAGTAATACATTTGTGTGGCATTATACCATGTCCTATAGGAAGCTCAGAGCTTTAAATGTACCCCGATTGCTGGAGTCCTCTGTAAGAGATAAACTTACAAGTCTATAGTCTGCTCCTTAAATATTAAGGAACTGTTTGTAAGGCCTTTCCAGTCTGACTCTCTCTTTCCTGATCTTTATAAAATAATAATCATTTTATCCACAAAGTTACAGTGTATATTAGCCGAGTCAATACATGTGAAAGAGCACAGGAAGTTGAAGTGCAGTACAATATATTTTTTAAGTTTGATATGGAAGAATAGCAACAGCTTCAGATAATGGCATCAATTGTTAAATCATGAGGAATGGACAGTGAATGTTCTAGGAGTTCAGACATCAAAATCAATTCCACCCAAGGTGATCAAAGAAATCTTAAGCTAGTCTGGTCGTCTATCTTAAGGGAAAAAAGAGGATAATTGCTGCTATTTTATTTTATAGTATGAATGAAAGCCTTTTAAATGTGAACTCTTCTAAAAGGCTCAAGGTTATCCATGGATTGTTTCACAGGCCCAAAAATGACTGAAACTTTTTATGTGTGCTTATGCACCTTAGGGGTCCGAAAGGCAAGAATTTTTTTTTTTTTTTTGGTGACAGGAAGCAAATTAACAACACTTAAAAGTCTAATTTTCATAAGGCTTCTTACTTAAAATCCTTGCATCACCTATGATCTTCTAGCTAGTTTTTGCACAATTTTGTATCACCATATAAATTGGAGGACTACAAGAGTAGAGGACAATACTAAAAATTCACAACTCCTCTATAAACCACGTGTGATAAATCACTATTAATTAATAGCATGATGATAATGAATTCACACATGTAAATGTAAGCACATACCAAATTGAAGGTATTTTCTATTTAAAAAATAGAATCATAGCATATAACGTTTGGTTAATTTTATCACTATAATATGACATTTATTTTCCCATGGCTGTATATGTAATTGTTTTTAAAAGGTATAGATTTATTTTAGATGTCTAAACTTAAATATGGGCCAATAAAATGAATATATATACAACTTTCCTCACTGATTAAGTACAATATTTTAAAGATTTCTGTTTCTGCAACCTTCTTCTATTAGCTGCTTCCTTTCTATAGCATCCCTTAAGATGAGTTCCATTTACTTATAAATGACTTTTCTATTCACATTTATAAAAATTTTCCCTGTTTTAAGCATTTATTTCATTTTTGGCATACCTATAATATGATATAAACTTTTTATTGAAGAATCAACTGAAATACAGAAGTTTTAAATCATATTCAAATATAATTAGGATATTTATAAATAAAAATTTAATGTTCTTACATAATTTATATAACTGTATAGTTCAAATGATAGCACTTTTACCTGGAAGAATAAATAGAAAACACTGATCTTAATATAATGAGATATAAGTAAGAAATTTGTATAAAATTAAGATGGGAAGTGACAAATCCTTGAGTTTTCTCTGTGGCCAGGGCAACTTTTTGAGATTTGGGGAAATAGCCTATGTTGAGTTCCTTAAAAGTGCTGCCTGTGACATGTATTCTTTTAACTGAAATTCAAAAGGTAATAATTGAAGTCAACAAAATCTCAACTAATCTGAGGATGTTTTTCCTTTTATTTCAAAGAAACTACATTTTATAGTATGTTTTATAAACAATTTCTCAAATACCCCTGGAACTAAATAACAGTCAGTAGAGGTGGAGAATATAAATTGCTGAAAACAGCAGCTTAACTACAACAGTGAATCTCAACATCCTGTACATCCACAAGCCTGGGATCCTAATTAGAATAAGATGTACTCCATGATTGTATAAATATGTCAAAATAGACTCTGTTGTCATGCATAACTAGAAAGAATAAACAAAAATTTTTAAAAGACAAGCTTAACAGTGAGCATATTAAATCAGCCAGTCACACAACCAATGAAAGAGAAATATAAAAGATGCAGATTATGCTGAAAAGAACTACTTCAAACATAATTCTGTCAGCTCATACTTCCAGTAATTAAGTACTGACGGTGCTGTCATTTATTTATTTATTTACCTATCTATTTTGCCATGGTGGGGTTTGAACCCAGGGCCTTGTGCTTGCAAGGCAAGAACTCTACCAACTGAGCTATATCCCCAGCCCAGTGCTGTCATTTTGACTCATCATTAATGAAGTGACTTTTTGCTGTGACTTCCATAGGTAGTGAGAGTTTTCTGTGTGAATCTTCCCACACATTTCTCACTAATGTCAAGCTACCACCCAGTATCACATTGGCTTTGCAGGAAGAAGTCAGGAAAATGAGCAAGTTTTGTATTTTCCTTGGAAAGACATATGAAATTTAAAGCTAAAGACTGTACACCATCACACCGTTAATTCTTGGGGAATTTTTTTTTAAATTTTGTATTACCTATAATTTATGATGATACAATCAGAAAGAGGGAAACCTCTCCCTTTTCTGATAAGAAAAGCAGAGAAGAGAAAAACCCTAACATACTGTAGATTAAATAAGAAAAAATCTTTAAGTCGTAGTACCCCAAATATTTCTAAAGAAACAGATTGAATAATTTTTAAAAAGTCATAAATATATAAAATAAGAAGTTATTAAATAGATTACTTTTTTCACACTGGTGATTAAATCAGGCGCACTTAACCTCTGAGACACATTCCCAGCCCTTTTATATTTTATTTAGAGATAGGGTCTGGCCAAGTTTCTTAGGACCTCGATAAGTTGCTGAGGCTGCCTTTGAACTCACAATACTCCTGCTTCAGCCTCTTGAGCCATTGGGACTGCAGGAGTAAGCCACTGCATTCGGCTAAATATGACTTCTTACCACTATCACAAACCAATTCTTTTTTTGGGGGGGTGGGGATTGAACTCAGGAACACTCAACTACTGAGCCACATCCCCAGCCCTATTTTGTATTTTATTTAGAGACAGAGTCTCACTGAGCTGCTTAGGGCCTCACTTTTGCTGAGGCTGGTTTTGAACTTGTGATCCTCCTATCTCAGCCTCTGAGCCCCTGGGATTACAGGTGTGCACCAGACCAAACCTGTTCTTTAACATACCCTCTTTCCCTATTGAATCACCATTCTTAAATGTATCCATAATTAAAGTCTTTAAACACTTACCAGTTGATAAATTGATAAAGTTATTATATTGCTGGTGAATTTCCTATTGTTATAAAATCTCAACTCACAACTCACAACTTAACATCTCAAAACAACACACATTTATTATCTTATAGTTTTGGATGTTAGAAATCCAAAGTGAGTCTTACAGGGCTAACATCGAAGTGCTTGGGGGTTTTATTCCTTCTGGAAACACCCAGGGTAAAGTCCATTATATCCCTTGACCATCTCCTACAGGCTGCCAGCCTTGGCTCCTGGCCCTTCTGCCTCTCTCTCATAAGGTCACTTTTGAGTATACCTGGCACACCTGGAGACTCCAGGCTATTCTCCCCATCTCAAAATCCTGAACCTAATCAAAACTGCAAAGTTCTTTTGTCAAAGACCATCCAGAGGTTTGGGAAATTACAACATATTTGGGGGCCATTATTCAGCTTACCACATCTGCCATATGGTTTAACAAACTATAATGTTATTATTCTCAGACATAAAATGAGTAGAAAAGAACTAGGAAGACCATGAAATAAAGCACCAATTCTCCTACATGTAAGTCTCATGTGTATATTTCAAACTCATAATGAGGTTTCAAGCATATAGGGAAACTAGATAACAATATATATTATCATTAAAATCTGATTATAAAGAAAGGTACATCAAATGCACATAGGCTAATATTGTTAGAAAATATTTTATCTAAACCACAAAACATTCAATAAACATTTCTAAAACCAGATATGGATCAGAAATATTTTGGATCATGTGCTCAGATTTCAAAAAATGTCAATTCATATAATAAATATGTATCACATCAACAAAAGTTCCCAAATAAAATTATGGTATTGATTATTGTGGCCCTTCCTAAGCAAACACAGGAAGTAGCATCATTGCATGTTCTTGCTTTGCAGGTAAGATCACTGGTTCACTAGCAATGAGACTGGATAAAAATTGTAGTCTCAGAATTCTGTTCTGATTTGAACATTCTAGCCTGTACTTTGTATTTACTTACTGCAGTATCATTCTTCAATGACATTGCACTTCACTGTGGTGTTAATAATACTTCTGGTAAACTACCCAGACACACAGACACACACACACACACACACACACACACACACACCCCTTTCCTGAAAGGGGCAAAAGGAAGAAAGGAAAAGAATAAAGAGGCAATGAAAAGAACAACAACAGTAAATGAAAGAAGAGAGGAAGGAAGGAAGGGGGATAGGAAGAAGTGAGAGGGGGAAGAAAGGAGAGTGAAGAAGAGGATGGCAGATGAGTGAAGGTGAAGAGTTAATTCTGTTTATGTGAAAGGTCAGAGCTAGGACCTGGGTGGAAATTACAGGAAGACCATGACTCTGTGCGAGAACTCTTTAGCAATTCGAGATGCTCAAAAAGGAACAGATAGGAGAGCCTTGTAAAGAAGTGTGCTTCACTAAGGCCAACGCTGAAGCAAAATGTGGATGATGATTGTCAGGGATGCAGGAGTTTCCACATTTATTAAAACAAAATACAGAGGTCTGTTCTACTGCTACAACTCTATTATGTAGCATTCACTGCTGAGGTTTTCTTTGTCACACACAAGTGCGTAGGTGTGTACTCTCACTCTCCTCTCATCCAGACTTGCACCCACACACACAAGCCAGCACACACACCTGCACACATCCCAGTGTGTCAGCCTGTGTGTCTTGTGTGCTTGGTAGGTGGTGGAGAATCAACAGTATTTACTATAGCTTCAGAAGAACAGATTTTCTCATAACCCATATCATAAACCTTGATTAAATCCTCAATGTAAGACATATTTATAACAATTCAGTGTGATGTTTAATAGTAGCATAATATATTCAAAAGTCAAGAAGGTTCTTTGTAATGTTATTTCATTCCTTGCTTCTACTTTGGGGCATGGATTTTAATCTTGAACATATACAGTAAATTAGAACCAATTTGGGGGAAATGCAGAAATATTAATTTTTTGACTCTCTCTCGACACTTCGAGTTAATATTAAAATTTACCTTCAGTTCTCCTCATTAAATGATTGCTAAACTCCTCTGAGCTTCTGTTTACCCATCTTTAAGATGGAGACAACCTTTTTGCCCTAGATTTGTGAGACTGAAATAAGATAGTAGACATGATATATAGTAAATGTTTTAATAAAATTAATTGAATCTTAATTTGGAACAAAATAATTAACTAGAATAATTTACTCTTTCTTCAAGTACTGCCATATAAGCATGTGAAAATAATGGTCATCTACTTGTGAATAAGATCTCTTTTGTTAACTAATTCCAGTATTTATACTTTTTTTCGAATTTTTCTTGTATAATGTTTGGTAAACTATTTGAGATTCGGTAAATGTAGTGATCAAAAGGTTTGTACTAAAAATTTTTCGAGAATGTGGCAATCTGTTTAACATTCACTTTTTTCACAGGTCAAAACTAAGATTTGAAGGCTTAAGAGAGGATGTGTATCAGAAATACACTACAATTCTACTGAGTAATTCCTGAGTAATTCTTAGGAACACTGCTTTAAGTTTTCTGTCAGCCTCTGATCTGACATTCTCCTCTTCTCTGCCTATTTCTTTCTTTCTCTGATTTTATTTTTTTTCTTCATTTTTTGCATTGCTGTTGATCAGACCCAAGACCTTATTCATGCCAGACAAGTGCTCTACCAGTGAGCTCTACCCAAGCACACTAAGTCTTTAAAATCAGAAACACATGGATAGTTGCCTATCTGTATCCTAAAACATTTTTCTCATGTGGGGAAATAAATGTGTATGCTGTATTTTCTGCTTTATATCCACAGTGTTACATTGCCATCATAATATGGCAGATGTTATATAAACTTGGGTCATTATGAAAACAAATTCATTAAATATGTTCAAAATAACTGCTTGAGCTTTCATATGTTAAAGCCTTATTTTAAAATCAAATTATATATAGTGTCAGCTTATGTGAAAACAGGAAATGCTGCCTTGGGGGTACATATGGAACTCTAGTTTCTTACATCCTTTGCTTTAATTCATGAACAGAATAAAATGTATGCATAAGTATCTCAATACAGGTCTTTTCAAAAACTACTCCAGAACTGGGGTAAATATTTGTCCATTATTACATAGACCATTTAAGAATATAAAATAGTATTTAGAATATGTTGCTAAAAATATAGTTTTTTAAAATTATGTACATTTAACAATTATGTAAAATATGGATATTTACATATGAAAGGACTTGTACAAAGAGAAAAGAATTTAGAGCTTAACACATTTCTTGGACCCTAAAGCTCATGTTTAACTGTGGAACCTATAGATTAGGAAATAGATTTTCTTTAGTTCAGTTAGATATAAGTACAGAATGGGATTTATAAAATTTAGGTGATGTATAATTGACCATCCGAGGATGAGAAATAGAAAAAGGATACCTTCGTTTTACTTAGTAGTCATAATTCCATCATGCTGTTGCCACACTAGGATTTTGTATGTGTTTTACAAGGATTTTATTGCTGATCTTGGGTGTAAAATAATTGTGAGGCATAATACAATACTCTGGTAATATTGGTTTATGACACTGCACATTAAATTGAAAATTAACCATAAGATTGTATACATGAAATCTTTAAAAATTGCAGTGAATCGATATGCTTAAATTTATTTCTAATTTGTATGATCATTTTAAAGTTGTAATTTATCCATAAAGCACCACTTAATACATTATTACACTGTAATGTAAGAACATTATGCAGTTTCCAACAAATTTACTAGTGGTAGTTTATTAATAGTGAATGTGTCTCAATTTAAATAGTGAACTATTTCTCAATGCTTTTCCTTCTTACATTATCCATTTCTGTTTTCGCTTGTAAGACAAACTTCTATTTCTTAGTAACTTCTATAATTATCTGTCATTTTTAAGGATATATTTTATTCCAACAAAAACTTTCTCACTGGACAGTCAAAACGAGTTTAAAATATAATTTCTAAATTTCCCTTAGGATAACCAAACTTGTTAATGTCATAAATTAAAAAAAATAAACAGAAAAACTTTTCTTTAAGACATGAAGGCAGAATTTAGAAATAAAATGCCAAACTTTTAATATTTGACTTTTTCTAAGAAATTTAAAGTATCACATTGAGTCAATTGTTTACCTATGATTGGCACAACTAAGTACATTTTGGAAAATGAATTGGAAAACTCTCATGAGTTCTTAATAATTCTTTTGAATTTTTATTTACTTTCATTGAGCTTACATTTCTTTTCTCCAATGGGGAAAATTCTTAGTTCTCAATGATAACAACATCCCTTATTGATAGACATCCAGATTGTTCAAATATTTGCAAATAAATCTCAATCAATAGTCTTGTAAATATGTCTCTTTGTATTTGTGCCATGTATCTGTGGAATAGTAAAAAAGAAAAGCTATAAATGAATACATAATTTGTTTAAATTGTTGAGTTTACTTACATGAAATTGTATTATTTTGCTTTCCTACCACATATTTTTTAAGCACATTAAATGCTTTTCCACACAGCCTAGTTAACAAAATATGTTGCTAAAATTTTTGAATTTTTTTCCACTCTGAAATATGGTACCTCAATGTAATTTAATTTGAATTTCTCTTTTAACAAATGATTTTAACTTTTATATCAAACACTATTTTTAAAATTCAAAATACATAAAGATGAAAAAGTCCTTCGTTAAAGATACAAAGAAAACAATCTGTAATATATATGTTCCAATTAAATATCAGAAGTTTATTTTAGGTTAAGTTTGTGTTGTTAAAATAGTGTTATATAAGAAAATGGAATAGACCAGATTCTGAAAATAAACTTCTTGAATAAACAGTTTTATTCAAATGTCACAGAAATTGCACAAACAAAATAACCTTTGCACTGACAAGAAACAATTCATTGTAAATATGAAGTAGATTATGTTTATAAAGAACTAAGATGTCTTGAGGAGAAAGAAAATCCTATAAATGATCTTGTAATTGCAGAAGTTGGTTGTTTTTCTGATAGTAAACATAGATTTTAAAAAATATAGGAGCCAAGTGTATTGGACTTCATGATATAACTCAAGGCCAAAGAGTGTTTAAGGAGCATCGTTGTCTAATGAGACCAAAGGCTCTTATTCTTGGAATATTTGCTACCCTTAACAGTGTTGCTAAAAGGTCTTACCTGAACTGAATAGAGTAGATCCTAAGGCTACCTTCTTAATGGGTATAAACAATTGGTGTCCTCTTCAGTAAGAAATATGCTTTCCTTAGAAGAGAAATATGAAAGAAAAGATTATAAAAAATGATTCTTGTCAATTAATTCTTAGTTGTTTTCTTTCCTTTCAGCACCTTCTCTGATAGGTATGGTAAGAAAGGACTGGGCATCCCAAAATAGCATTGCCCTATCATGGCAAGCACCTGCTTTCTCCAATGGAGCCATTCTGGACTACGAGATCAAGTACTATGAGAAAGTAGGTCTTATTTGGAGCTTTCTAAAAACCTACGTATACATATATGGACATAAATGTACATATCAAACATGTTGTTATACTATATTATTTTAATTTAAAACCCTTTTTTGGGGGGAAGCTAACTCCATACTTACTATTCCTTTGAATTCTTCCTAACTTACTATTGTGATTATAACTCCTTAATTAATTTATCTTGTTTTAAGCCATATTAAAGTAGAATATGCCAAATGTTCGTATTTGTCATGACCTCCTCTAGGGAGTTTTTTTAAATATAGTAAAGAATATTGAGCAGTAACTCCTTCAGCTTACAATTTAGTTGCTATAACATTGTTTCTAAAATTCAGTTGAGAATTATAAAATTGAATTACTGTGTCCTAAAATGAGTGTTTGGCACACATCTTTCGCCAATGACTTTAAAGTTACGATCCACTGTAATTTGAAAATGGAAATAACAAATGAATTAAATATTTTCTTAACATTCTTATTTTATAAGAATCTAGTAAGACAAATTTGGTTGGCAAATCAGTTATTTACTCTAATTTCCATTTTGTCATTTAACATTATTATCATAATTTCCCAAATTATTTCCTTGATTGTATTTTTTCATGTTCTTTTTATATTTTTCTCTATATTCCTCACCATGATATGGTATTGCTGCAAATACTACAGCAGACGACATAGTTAAATTTGAAATGTCTCATCGTACTGGTATTATGTCTAGAATGTTGACAGAGAATTAATTTTAAAAAATTAATGTATAAATCATACATAATTTCCAGTGGTTTTACTACAATAAGAATGCTTGCAACCTTTTTTTTTTTTTTTTTTCCTTTTTTTTTGCGGTACTGGGGATTGAACCCAGGGGCCTTGTGCTTGACAGGCAAGCACTCTACCAACTGAGCTATATCCCCAGCCCAAGAACCTAGACCTTTTTTTTTTTTTTTTTTTTTTTTTGCGGTGCTGGGGATTGAACCCAGGGCCTTGTGCTTGCGAGGCAGGCACTCTACCAACTGAGCTAGGTGTGGGGAAAAGGGTATACTCATACATTGCTGGTGGGAATGCAAGATGGTGCAGTCACTCTGGAGAACAGTGTGGAGATTCCTTAGAAAACTTGGAATGGATCCACCATTTGACCCAGCTCTCCCACTCCTTGGCCTATACCCAAAGGACTTAAAATCAGATTACTACAGTGATGCAGCCACATCAATGTTCATAGCTGCTCAATTCACAATAGCTAGATTGTGGAATCAACCTAGATGCCCTTCAATAGATGAATGACTAAAGAAACTGTGGTATATACACACAATGAAATATTACTTAGCCATAAAGAAGAATAAAATTATGGCATTTGTAGGCAAATGGATGATGTTGGAGACTGTCATGCTACGTGATATCAGACAATCCCAAAAATCCAAAGGCCGAATGGTCTCTCTGATAAGTGAATGATGATGCATAATGCGGGGGGGAAGGGTGGCAAGAATGGAGGAAGGATAGATAGCATAGAGGGAAGGGAGGGGTGGGGTCGGGGGTGGGGGGGGAAGAATATTAACAGAATGTGTGACAGACATCATTGCCTTGTGTACATGTATGAATGCACAGATGGTGTGATTCTACTTTGTGTACAACCAGAAACAATAGCTGTACTCCATTTGTGCTCAATGAATCAATAAGCAAATAAAAAAAACTAAAAAATAAATAAATTTAAAAAAAGAGTGCTTGCATTCCTGTAATTTACTAGAAACAAAGGAATGTAGGGACATTTCAACTGTCCCTCTGAAGGTTTGATATTTGAGTCTGTTGAAATAAACTGAGAATAGATTAGCAGCAGAAAGGCATACAAATTTATTACCATGCATGTATGCACAGAGCCACACAAAGTATATAATTCAAAGAAGGCCCATGTGATTGACACTTAAGTACTCTCCCCATGAGGGGTAGTAAAGCAGGGGATGTAGGCCATTTCAGAGAGGTAATCAATGATTTTTACAGGAAAAGTAGATCCAAAGAACAGAAAATGGCCTGGGACAAAGTTCCTCTGGGTTTTACATGTGGTGTTTAATTTTCAGTCTCTTCCTCTGAGAGTTAAACAGTACTATTGAAGATACATCATAAATAAATCTGTTTTTATTTATCTGTTTCAACAGAAACATCATAAATAAATTTAGATTTACTCTAAAGAAATATAGGGCAAGAGGAGAGCTAGAACCCTACCTTTATTCTGTTTCTGGATAAATGTAATTGAATAAAGGAGAGGTGACTCATTCACATGCTTGTATACATTTTTGGCACTCGAGTAATGTTGGCATCATTGTAGTCAATGAAAGTGACATTATAATTAACAGACATGGATAAATCCATAGTTTAAGAAAAAAATAATTCACTGCATTTAAATTGGATTGCAGATTCTGCACATTAGCCAGACCAGCATGTGATCAGTAATCACTTGGGCTAACCTTTTAAATGTGTTACAACCTGTACTACAGCATGTTGTCACAAGAAAAAATGTATGTTGTGTTCACTGGTTTCAGTACATCTTCATGTACTCAAAATGTGTGATCATCTAAATGCAAAGCCCACATTTATACAAGAGAGCTTTTGAGAATCACAATAGTTCTGTTTTATAAGAATGTTCTGTGTTATATTTCACACAGAAAAATCACTGACTCATTTTATTGTCATTACACTTCATGTGTTTGAGGATGAAAATAATTTGCAGATTTCCAAGATGAATCATATGGATTCAATAAAAAGAGAACCATGTTCTTCTAATTAAAAATTTGAAACCAATAAGATTCTTTAAAAATAGTAATTGATAAAATATCCATGTTTACTCTTAGATGTGCATCATTTGCCTTGATTATGTTTTAATGATTAAAGATATAACATTATAAATGTATTTATTTTATAAGAAAATTGCAGTGATCCAGTGATAATGCATTGAACATGTAGTCAGAAACCAGAGATTCCCAATTCATGTTCGAATCTGAGTCTAATTATGCTTTTGACCAGGAAAATAAGTCAATACATCTCCCTTATGTCACAGATGTTACAAATGAAAATAAAGATATCAGCCCTTTTGATGAGTTACAAAGTTTAATTATAATCAGACCTAAGAATGAAAAGTAAGTATTTAAACTGTCAGTTAAGCAAGCTTTAGGAAAATATTTAGAACGAGAAAACAAGAGCTTGGGAATTGTGTACAAACTAAACAAATATAATATTCTTTTCATACTTAAATATACAAGGTATAAGCAGCCAAAGATGTTGCAATATCAAAACCTTTCAGAAAAAGCATGATTGACAGCATTGAAGATTTTTTCCTACTAGGACTAAGTATACATTTTACATATCTGCATCTATAATATGGTTCCTCTTCTGAGAAAATATTTTTAGAAGGAA
Source organism: Glaucomys volans (assembly GCA_020662805.1). Taxonomy (NCBI): domain Eukaryota; kingdom Metazoa; phylum Chordata; class Mammalia; order Rodentia; family Sciuridae; genus Glaucomys; species Glaucomys volans. The sequence goes on from JAJEJO010001916.1 coordinate 147,572, forward strand.
TAACTAGGACAGTTTATAATAAAGTTCAGTTTAAAATCTAACTTTTGTTATTAAGAATCTAAACATTTCTCATTAAGAAAATAGAGATTACAAACAAGTACACATAATATGATCCCAGTTTTGGAATACAAATATTCCCTCACCTGTGTATTTGCGTATGATTACATATGTAATAGAGAAATACATAATAGAATAGGATGCAACCAGTTTGTTTTAAGTGTTGCTTATTTGGGGGTGAGGTGCAGGTAGTGAGTCAGAGGCAAAAAAAGAGAGGGAGGTAGCAACTATGGATAAATATGAATGGATGGATGGATGGATGGATGGATGGGTGGATCCTAAAGAGCTTTAGTACTTGTCTTTAGTAATTGTCTGACCAAAAGCTGACCCTGTGACAAGGATTTGTGTGCAAGTGATAAATAAAGAAGGTACCCAGAAGAACTGATAAAAGAATGGAGTCAGTAGGACTGCCAAAGGAAGACGCTAGTTAAGGCAACGTGACCAGGAAAGTTCTGGAGTCTAAATTTTATCTCAAAGTTCATCTATGAAGGCAGAAGCTGGGCTTCCCCACTCTGGTTTCAGTCAATAATTAGCTACTGACTTCATGGAAGTATATAGACAGCATGCAGTAACAGATTATAGGTACTTCTGTTTCTATGGAGTGGCTCCAGTTGCCCAAGTTTAGGTCTAAAAGAGTATTGCAGATTAAATCCTTGAAAAGCAAAACATGGAAGCTGGAGGGTAGGAACAGGAACAGGTGATCAGCTGGAATATCAACTATTAACTAAGGTAGCTCCATATCCAAGGAACTACTAGATAATTACTCCTTGGCTCATTATAATATTTATATTCTCAAGTTTTTAATATTGGTGTCACAGCATTTAAAATTCACATTTCCTTTTAAAAATCATGGTTACTCGATATTGATGTGCCCATAATTGATCTACAAATGATCAATATTGACACAAGTTTTTGAGAAATTAATGCTGTTTTATTAGGGTTCTTATTGTTTAAGGAGTATTTTTCTGTGAATCAGGAAAGAAATTAATCTGTTTAGAATATGAAATGTCTACAAATATCTGAGGTCAAACAGCAGAATATTGTTACCAGTGATCTTTCCTCAGAGAAATTACAAATTAGAAAAAAAAAAGCACTGATCTGCATATTAAAGGATTTCGGTTTGGCTTAGACCTTACCTTTCTTAGTGGCATTTTTGTATATGTAAAATAAGCCTCTCAAAATATAATCTCTTACCTACCGGTCTACCTGTGTTCAAATGCTAATAGGTTTATGTCTATACTTTTTTTTAGGTAAGTTGTCCTATTGATTTCCCATCCGTCAAATAACTAGTTTTTCATTTAAGTCTACTAAAATCAAATACACACACTTTTTAAAAATACATCATCACATGAAGCAGTATTCTTCACATTATAACTGTATATAAAGATGGAGAACCTGCTCCCATTGTCTTCTGTGTGTGTGCATGTGTGTGTGTTTGTGTATGTGTGTGGTGTGTATGTGTTGTGTCGGAGTCTGTGTGCCTGTATGTTGGTTATAGTTATATATTCTTTATTTTGATAATCATACTCCTCAATCTTTACTTTTATTTTTCATACTCAAAGTCTTTGTTTTTCCTTTAATTCAAGTGAGTATATCTTAAATATGAAAAGGCACATTAAAATAATAAGCGATGTTAAATATGTTACAATTTTTTTATATTTACCTGTTTGCTTATTACTAATGCTTATCTACAAAATCAGAACCTCTCTGTAGAATGAGCGAACTGAGACATCATCTGCTCCAAACCTTTCATTCTTCCACTTCAAAATTACAAAAATCTGTTGCAGTCACTAAAGATCAAATGCCCCATTCAATATCAAACATACCCTTTGTCTAAGTCCATTTGATGGTAATATAACAGAACACCTGAGATTGGGTAATTTATAGAGAAGAGAAATCTATCCCTCATAGTTCTAGAGGCTGTGAAGTACAAGACAAAAAGACTAGATTTAAGGTGGCTCTGAGCAGCGAGCTCCAGGGCTCTGAGGATGCCCTAGCCCTCTCTTCCTAGATTTCCTTCCCCTGGGCCTATGATGGGAGGCCCTGATGATCTCTGAAATGCTTTGGGAGTCAGTCATCCTTCCTTTGTCCTGATGAACAGCTTCTTCCTTCATTATGTCGGTACTAATGCCCTTAACCAAAGGTTGCTGGCTTGGCCACCCCCTTTATTTCCTCTCCCCCAGTTGTTTCTTATTCTCTACCATATGACCTGGCTGAGAATCCTTCAAATTCCTAAGTTCTTTTTCTATTTTTATTGTAAATTATCTTTCAATCATCTTTTAAATTTTTCTATGTGCAGTCAAAAGAAGCCACAAAGCACCCTAAAGCTTTGCTGCTTAGATATTTCTTGCACCACATATCCTAAGTTGATGATTCTTAAATTCTGCCTTCCACATGCCTTTGGACATGGACATGATTTGGCCAGATTCTTTGCCATTTTATAATAAGAATGGCCTTTCCTACAGTTTCTAATACCTTCTTCCTCACTTTCATCAGCCACTTCATTAATTTCTGCCCATATTTCTACCAATATCCTGATCACACCCTTTAATCCATCTCTGTGATGTTTCAAAATGCCCCTGTTCTTCTCTTCCTCTTCTGAGCCCACAGTAGAATCACCCTAAATGCTCTGTTTTCAGCAACCTAGGATTTTCCTAGCCTGCTCCTCCAAATTCTTCCAGTCTGTACCATTACTCATCTCTAAAGCTACTTGTACATTTGGAAGCATTTTTTAAAGCAACGAACGACTCCATTCCTGAACTGTTTGTTTCTGTTTCTGTCTTAGTCCATTTTGTCCTGCTGTAACAAAATACCTGAACCTACATAACTTATAAAAAAGAGAAATGTATTTTTCATATTTCTGGAGACCGGGAAGTCCAAAATCAAGGTACTGGAAGTTTCTGGTACAAGCTCAGTGTCTACTTCCAGGATGGTACCTTGAATACTTCATCCTTTCAGAGGAGGGATGCTGTTCTTCACATGACAGAAGAGCAAAGGGACAAGAGGGAGCCGAACTTGCCCTTTTGGAGCAGCACAAATTCCACCCATGGGAGTGTAACCCTCATTGTCTAATAACCACTGAAAGATTCCACTTCTTAAAACAGTTACAATGGCAATTGAATTTCAACATGAATTTTGGAGGGAACAAACATTCAAACCATACCATCCTTCCATTGCTCTCTCTGCCCCTTGTCACATTAAATTCTCCTCTTTTCCTGTTTCCCACACACCCTTCCTATTTCCTCTTTTCCTGTCCTTGCTTTCCTTCCCAAGGCATTCTTTTTTCTCTTGCTTCTGTGTTCTTTTATTATTCTCTTAGTGATTTCAGGCTGCTGTAATAGAATACCATAAACTGCATGGTTTATAAACCACAAATTTATTTTGCACAGCTGGGTGACTGGAAAGACACTGGCGGAATGGTGCAGACTTGCCTCCTGATTAATAGAGTTGTCTCCTCACTGTGTCTTATATAGCAGAGGGGCAAAGGAGATTTTGGGGTCTCTCTTATAAGGGCACTAATCCCATTCATGAGGTCTCCACCCCCAAACTTAATAACCTCTGAAAGACTCCCTATCCTAATGTTTTCTTTGGGGATTATTTTAGTACATGAGTTGTGGGGCAACACACACATTGAGCTTATTGCAATCATTTTACCAAAATTATTCTTGATTAGAGTTGTGTTTTTATCACACAACCACTAGTGTATGAATTCCTTTTAGTTGCATTCAAGCTAAATTAGTCAAATTCTCTCTTTGTTCAGAACTCGTTTGTAGGAAATTGAGAAGTCACCTATCACTGTAAAATTATTTAACAATTAAAAAAAATAGAGATGAAGAAAGCTGCCATGACTTTATGCTTCTTTTACTTGTTCATTAGAAACACTCAATACATAGATGCCCATTAGCTGAGAGAACATTCTGCTAATAACTATAATGCAAGCTCATGAGTACAGGAATTTCTTTTGTCTATTGTCATATCCCCATCCCTCAATAGAGCAAGAGCTCCTAGTTAATAGAAAATAATTATGGACCAGTTAAATACCAGCGCCTTCCAAGTGTTTTGCATGCAATTATTCCAATAACAACCATTTGAGGTAAATATTATTCTTCTCATTCTTCCGATGAGGAAACTAAGGCACAAGGAGCCTGTGTAACTTCATTGAAATCACACAGAAACAAGCAGTTGTTAAAGTTGGCCAAGATAACTTGCATCACAATAGATGCCTCAGAAAAGTCAATGCTTTCTGCTGATGCTTATTTTCTAGTTTCCCTGAGGCCAAATTCTTCATTACTCTCTGATGCCCTTTTGCATCTGTAAAATGGCAGCAATAAAATATACCTATCTCACCAGGGTGTTGTACAGCTCCACTAATTACCAACTGGTAGCTCATTTTGCAAACACGAATCCCCCACAACAGTTCATTATTCGTATATTCAGTGTTTAAAGACGTTGTGACTGGTAACTTCTTTTCCTTAAAGTACTCTTGTTAACTTTTACCACCGTCATCAGTTTTTAGATTTTATTCAGGAAAACTCATCATGAAAAAGGAAGCATTTCTCATATTCAGATGGTCAATAATTATCTACATTAAGTATTGAATTAATGTAACTTGTTGTGCTTTCACCTAACCACAGATTATAGAAATGGCTCTCAATGAGCTTTAATTAAAAATATATAATTTAATGACACTGGGAACAGAATATTATTAAAAGGTACATAGATTTATGAGCATTTTTTAATATGGAAAATATTTTTATAACCAGTTGGAGGTAATTTCAAGTAGCCTCTTCTGAAAGCCTATTGAAGTCTCTGTTTCCTTTATGAAAGTCACATGCCCCTCAAGATCATACTTTGTAATGTGCATTTATTCTCTCCTTCCCTCTTATTCTCATTTATTCAAGATAGTTTTTCCAATGATAAAAATTGAATAAATGTGCCTGATTTTTCTAAGGATATGCTTTAGGTGAATATGCATCTTTGTTTATATTAAAATAAATGATACAATTATAGCAATAGTCAATACAAGAAAGCAAAAATCTCTCCTTCTGAAAGGATGGTCAGTATATATTCCTTGTTTGCTTTTGTTGTACTTCCTTCACTGAGGTGTTTTACCAAGGAATGAAAGCATTTTCTTTTCCCTTCCAGGAATGCTACTCTTTCCTCCATCCATTATTTAGGTACAGAAACACAGCTCCTTTGTTCTTAGCATTGATCTTCCCCTATAACCACCTAACTAATACATTTTGTGAATATTGTTGTAAACTTCCATTTAAACCTAAATACGATTATTGTACAAGGATCTAAAAAAAGTGTGATTAAGGAAATTGCAGATGGATTACCTGAATCACTTGGGGATCTTTTGGAAATGTAGATTATGATTCACTTGATTGGGCAGGTGAGTCTGATGGTAGGAAAATGAGATTTTGCATTTCTAACAATCTGTGAGGTGGATCCCAGTTCTGCTGGTCCATGGATGACACTTGGAGTTGCATGTCCTTAGAGACCCTGCCTCACTATTGCCTCACTTAATCATGTAGATAAAGGGAAAAAATAATCACAACCCTCTAAATATACAGATGAACTTATATGGCTCTCTATCTTTATAATTGACTGAGACCTCTGTAGATGTTACAAGATTTGCATGATATCAGAACCAAAAAATTTAATCTAAAAGTAAAGTACCAAGTTAGTTTCAGATACAATTTACTGCTTCTAATAGAATCAGCAAATTCTTGAACTGGTAAATGTTTTTGTGTTCCTTTTATTTCTTTTTTCCATAATTCTTATTTGTTGCAATGTCCACTGCAGTTGCATATGAGCATTTGGTACTAATTAAAACAACATTACCTGAAAGAAAATGGACAGCAAGGGAATTTACTGATACAAACACTCATTATGGAGATTTTATACCCAATTTCCATGTTGTGCAGCAAATATCACACTCTCTGTGGAAGCCTGTCTGGTTTAGTGAGCCCAGGGAGTCCCCATGGTGACTAGAGCAGAGATCCTCATGGTAGCAAGGCTGGGACTGATGCCAATACTCCATCAACAGGCAGCATCTGTATGCTGTGGACATATCAAAGTAGAAAGAAATTAAAAAGATGTTTACACCATTGATCTAAGCATTGAGTCTTCACGCACATGACTATCACAAGTATCTAGTAATTACTCTAGCTTTAAAGTATCTCCTATTTCATAATAGTTATATTATTTCTTTGTTTTGGAGAAAGTTTAACATTATAGAAGCTGGTTTTAGTATGTCAAAGATTTGGCACATCAGAGAAAAGGAAAAACAAAGCTGGTAAAATCAGGTACTCTGAAAATAATTCATTAAAATTTTTGAATACAACTGTAGGGGATATGAAATATCTTTCTTGTTGCTAAGCTCATGACTGAGGCTCCTTTAGCAAAAGACAAACTAAGCATGAGAAAAGCATGCACCTGTATTTATTACAGGTTGTACATGACACAGCATTCAGATATAAAGACTCCAAGAATCAGGGATACCTGTGTCTCACATGGGCAAGGGAAAGGGCTCCTGTGGATGGGCTGGCTGTGAACTAATCACTCAGAAATTTATTTAACAGAAAAAAACCACAGGAAACACTTATCTTTTGAATCAGGGGGCATGACAGGTTGAGCCATGCTGAATCTTCTAACTCTAACAAAACAGAGGAGCCTGTGCTTGGTTTATTTATAGCAGTGCAGATCAAAGGGGGACCCAGGGGACCTGGAGGAGCTTCTTCCCTGAGAAACAGAATGGAGTGGAGTTAAATAAGCTGCTTTACTCTAGCAGGTCATTCCAGCAGGGCCTGCACAATCTGGCAGTGAGTCATTGCATGGAAACCACATACTCCAGACTATCTGGAGCACTCTCTGGTGATTGTCAGTTCCTGAGAGCCAGGTTTCCGTGTCTGGTAGCTTGACCAAGCCTGGTTATTATTTGCTGGCCATGGATGGCACGCCACACCTGTGCATTTTTATGTTTCTAGGTTTGATGAGGAATTAATAGGGCTGCAAATGTATGATTGGGCTAAAGTAGGAATAAAATGGGGAGAACTTAACAAGGCCTGTTCATTCGTATTCTTTTCTGCACCCTGTGTCTTTAGAAATCAGGATGCTCCCTTCTTAGTATCTTGAGGGCACCACTTTAATGAGGATCTCATGACTAGCTTCAGAGGAGAATGGCAAGGGAGGATCAGAGAGTGACCTCCCTGCCTCTGTTGTGTTCTCAAATGCCAAGGGATTTTGGAATAGTATACTCTGAACCCCATCAATGTGTAAATTTGTAGACTGAAATAAAGGTCATAAACATAATAAGTATCAAAAGTTTATGTCCTGGTTTCTAAGAATCATAAGGTTATCCTGTCCACTACTACCAGAAGGACCTGGGATTCTCTGGGTGGCATGTAGTCACCAGAATTGCAGCCATGGCCCTGAGGTTCTTGTGTATCACTAGGTAAGGTTACACATCAGCCTCACTTCTGCTAACTTTCTATATCAATCAGCTCTAAATTCTACATTTTAGTTCAGTTTCACTTGCTGAAGCCATCATCAATTGCTTCCATATTTCTCGACATACATTTCTTAAACTGCTTCCTCATCATTTCCCTGAATTCATGTCTTTGCTTCTTTTGGCATGAAATTAGAATAAACTGTTGCTTTTCATTTGTGAAATTTAAAAATTTCATAAACTTATTATTTTTATTGTGTGTTGCTTTGCTTTGCAAGATGGTAAGAAACAAGTTAGAATAAGGGAAGAAGGAAAGCTTTGATATTTTTAATGAAAATAGAAAATATGTTAAAATTTTGAATTATAGAGAAACACACAAAAACATAAGGATGAAAGAGTAATTCAACTTCTTCAGCAATCTGAAAATCTACATTAAAATCTTACCACAAAATTTTGAGTTTCTAAGAAAAGAGAAAAATGTCAGACTTTAAAAATCACTACATAAACTTCTATGTCATCTTAAAAGGTTGCTGTTTGGAGGGAAGAAAATAATACAGAGTAGCACATAGTTTGAAGAATAGAGGTTATATTAGCTGCGATGTTGAATCATCAAAGGAAACAATGTTCTTTTAAATGGCAATGAACTTGTAACCCAGTGGTGAAACACTTGCCTTGCATGTGTGAGGTACTGGGTTTGATTCTTAGCACCACATAAAAATTGAATAAATAAAATAAAGGTATTGTGTCCATCTACAACTGAACACTTAAAAAGAAAATGACAGTGGATGATTGGAAGAATATCAGAAACTGTTCAGGGCAAAGTATTTGGGCTAATGCACACCAAGAATCAGATCTGGTTTGCTACATGCAAAATTATCCTTTTTCTATAATATTTTCATTCATCTAGAAAATTCTTTTTAATGAGTAACAAGGACACAAATTCAAACTTCCTTTAAATTTCTGATCTGTTTTGGCAAAAACCAAACAAACAAAATTTCCACAAGTGCTTTTTAAAAATATAATATTGTCATGGGTTCAAATTAATATTAACCTTCAAGGAACTTCCATCATTGGAAAATGTAAATCTTTACATACATGCAAATATTTTTGAAAGTCAAATATACAAGATAAGCACCTAACTTTCTGTCCTAAAATTCTGAAAAAGTAAATAATACTACATAACACCTACAGATACATTTCTGATCTATTTATTAGATTTTAAAATACAAATTTCAAAATAGGAGTTGCAATTAGATCGTGTTATCTAACCCTTAGCAAGTTTCCCCTTGTTCACTGACATTACTGAAATGTAAGACAAAGTTTTTATCTGGAGAGAAAAGGAAGATTTGCCCATTTCAACTGCAGTTAAAAACACAACCATATTTTTGCTTATTCCAAATAACTACCATTTGGGAGTAGAAACTTCTCAATTCACGAATTTATGAATTCATAATTTTAGTTTTAAGAATACTAATTCATGAATTTATTTTTTTTTACAATCTGTTTCTGCTTTCCTTAATCAGCTACTCAATAAATAAATCTACAAATTGAACAAAGATGCATTTATTTCTTCTCAGTATTTTGAAGCCTATGATTGTATGAAAAATCATGTGAAGTTCAAGAAATTTTCTGAAAAAGTGAGGTAACTGTTTACAGAGTTGCATGGCTAGACTTCATTTTATTCAGGGATTTTGCAGGAAATCCTAATAGAGGATATACAGACCGAACACAGGGTAAACACTTGGTAGTCATTCGGAAATTCAGTGGGGTTTCCTCCCTAGAAATATCCCTTTCCAGTAAATGCTTTTGTGCAAATTGTGTATGCACATAAATATGGACATTTAAATTGTGCATTTTTAAGCATAATTTCAATCAACCTCTATAGCTTTCAAAATATTATAATATTATAAAAAAATGCAACCTTTTAATAAAAATTTCTCTTAAGAAATATGTGAGCTGCCTTGTGCAAATTTGCAAATTTTAACTGCCAAAGGGAAGTCTGATATCCAAGATTTGTGGTATATACACAGTGAGGACACCTGCCCTGAGGGAGCAGGGGAATCCTGTTTACTGCAAAGCCAGTCTCCGATTTTGTTGGATAAATTACAAATAGAATAAAATATGAGGCAGTTGGCACATTTCTAATCCTTGAAAGTCCTTTTTTGATACTGAATAAAGGCATGAACTAAGTCTTGGTGTAAATAAGTGGATTATGAAAAAGACAAAAATAATACTAATATTTACTGACTGCATTTCACCTCTATTAACTCATCTTAAGACAAGTTAATTAGCTACTATCTAATTGAAAGACTCATTTCCTGATTACTACTTTGATTTCAACAACCAACTGGCAACTTAATAAGAAACTATAATAAAAATATGCTTAGCTATTGATGGAACATTAAAAATGACTAGAATGTTGTTTATTTCATCTTCTGCACATCATTTAATTTTGGTAGCTCTTGAATCAATTCACATTTATCCTTATGAAATGTAGTATCTAGCACATAAGAACAGAAATGTACACTAATTTAAAGTCATAAACCAATGAAACAAAATTTAACTGTACCATTCTGCTATCAACTTGACCTACTTGCAGACCTTGGGCATACCTTCAAATTCTGACAGTCAAATTGAAAATGGTCTTCTTACACATTATTTTAAGCTCCTTTTCAATTCCTTAAAAATCAAAGGGAAGTAATTCTCTTATCAGTCATAGTGGATTTTGACAGACTGTGGTTAGAATTTAGGATTTATTACTAATTAATTGTGTAATCATAGGCAACTAGTTTTATTTTCCTAAATCTTCATGATAAGACTACATGAGCTATTATGAGGAATAAACTAAATGAAACTTCAAATATAAGCCATTTCACTTACAGCATAACAAATGATTGCATGCAGATGCCAATTCACAGTGGAATGTGGCTAGAGAAAAATAGAGGTAGTAAACCTTTAATACATGCAATCTGCTAAAGTTGATATTAAATCAATATCTGTACCAGTTTTGGTCTTAGTATAGCTCCAGTTCTCACACAGAGGGTTCTTAAAGAACCCAAATAGAATCACCCAAATAGAATGACATTACCCAAGCTGAAAGTATGATTATTAAAAAAATTATTACTATTCTATAGATTATATAGTAATAGATCAAATAAGTATAAAGATAGTCACTTACCCAGAGCAAAGCCAGTTCCTATATTTAAACCAGCATTTATATCAATATTAACAAATTACTATCATTCATATTATTTTATTATCACTCGTTAAAGATATTTTAGTGTAAATTATGATAGTATTCTAATTTGAAATCACATAATTGATTAAAATATGAATTTATAACTTATGAACTATAAAAAATTAGATATTTTACAGATGGAAATATTCCTACAAAATAATGCATATAAATTACAATACCATGACCATAAGCATGGAAAATACTTTATGATGATACTAAGAATATATTAGAGATCCTGGTGACAATACAGGCAGTATTTTGCTTGATACAGGATTCTCATGCTTCTGTTTAAGAAAATTTTTTCGTCTAGGAGAACAATTCATGAGGTGTGGTGCAATATATTTATTTTTACAAATTTCTTATTGCTATTTCATAACTTTCACCTTGGGGTCAATCTTGGAGACTGGCCACCATATCAGGCTTATCAGCAGAATCTGTGGTGCTTGAGTTTGGCTTCAACAGAGAAATCATCTGGGAGAAAATGTTATATACCTTTTCTGAAATTCTCCTGGTTTTTGAAAAATATTCAAGTTAGTTCTAAGTGATAGGGCTATTTTGGTTTTTAAAATTACCCTGGAGCCTGGCATGGTAGTGCACATCTATAATCACAGCAACTTGGGAGACTAAAGCAGGAGCATTTCAAATTTAAGTCCAGACTTGGCAACTTAGTGAGACCCTGTCTCAAAACAAAAACAATAAAGAGGTGTGCTTGTAACTCGGTGGTGGAGTACCCCTGGGTTCAATCCCCTGTAACTAAAACAAAAGCAAAAACAAAAAACTAGAAAGAAAGGATTTCAGTGTTCAGCTTTCACAAACTCAAACATATAAATATATGAGCCAAAGAAAATTACCCTGAAATATTTGGACTAAGTTGTCCGAAATTCATCGTATCAGCTTGAACTTCATGCATAATAGATCTCTTTATTTCCAAAGAATTGATTCATGTCATTTAAATAGCCAACTTAGGTATTTTTTTCTGTCTCCAAAATAAGAAGTAAAAAAACAAGTTGCCTAAATTTTCAAGGAAGCAATCCCATGTATAATACTTACTACAGAAATTAAACAGAAAATTTATACTTTCGACCTCGTATTTGTTATTTTGACTCTTGCAAGAGTTTAAGAATTTTTAATGATCAAAAGAGACCAAATCCCCAAAATTCACAGGTTTTACACAAAGATAAAGCCAACTTTATAAATGGGAGTTTTCTTCCCTTAATCATTCATACATAATAAACATACATAGGAGGGATATTAATATTAACTAAATAAAAAAATTCGTTTATAAAAGAAACTCCTAAACTTGATCGTATGAACCAGTTTAGTGCTTTCTCAGCATCATTATTTGATGGACATGTGGCATACACCTATAATCCCCTGTGACTTGGGAGGCAAAGGTAGGAGGATCCCAAATTTGAGGCCAACTTTGACAACTTAGCATGAAACTGTCTCAAAGTAAAAGTGAAAAAGACTGGGGATATGTCTCTGTAATAATGTCCTTGGGTTTAATTCCCAGGTCCAAATAATAATAATAATAATAATAATAATAATAATAACAACAACAACAACAATAGCAATAGCAACAATAATAACATATTTGAACGTTTTCTGAGTGAAAGTTAAGTATAGTGTCAAAACAAGTAAGTGCTATGCAGCATCATTGTAAAAAGAGATGTGGGTAGATTAATAGATCAACTCATAGTATGGAAAAAATTGCCAAAATATAGCATGAATCTGTGTGTGTATGGGTGTGTGTGTGTATGGGTGTGTGTATGGGTGTGTGTGTGTGTGTGTGTGTGTGTGTGTGTGTGTGTGTGTGTGTGAGAGAGAGAGAGAGATTTAAATTCTCAATATATATTTTATCTCAACATTTTCTGTTTTAAAAAATAATAATAGAATTAATGTTGTTTTGAAAGAGAAAATTAAATCAAAAAGTGATTTCCCATGAAATTTCTGTCTGTATTTGCACTAGTCTATAATTTTGAATAAATGTCTTAATAAAGGAATTGTTAAACACTGAGGTATTTCCCTGCTTCTTCAGCCAATTCTCTGAACTCTGATATTTGGCTCATTTTTTCTAATTGTTAATCAGTGCCTCTCTTTAAAAAGAAAGTTTCTTTTAGAAAATGCCTTACTGTCCTAATTTAAAAAGGTACTTAATATCCTCAATAATGCATCAGAACTTCAAATTCTAGGGAAAAAATAATTACTACAAAAACACTCTGGGAGTTAAACTATTACAGCAAAACTCTTAGCTTATTCCCGCATAGTAAGTGATGTGTAGTAAGTTGCTTCATTTCCCGGCTCTGCTATTATTATCCTCATTCCTCAGGGGAAGACTTAAGAGTCTTAGATTCTCGAATGAGAGGGAAAAAAAAACCTAAGTCAGTATTCTCCTTCAAATAAGTAGAAATAATTATGAGGCAGCTTTGACCAAACATAATTTTTGCCTTAAAGAGTAAAACAAGACCTCTTGCAACAGACATTATTAATGATGCTGATATAATTCCTATTTGAAAAAAAAAGGAAATCTGCCCAGAAAAATCAATTATAAACCACCAAATGTTCCTTGGACTTTTTGGAGAGTTCTATGCCTATTGTCCCTCATGACCTCTCCATTAAGAGACTGGTTGGCTATATTCCTAATGGTTGCCTTCAATTATTTAGAGGGGATTTCTAAGCTTTTGTATATCATATTAAAATGGCCTAGACAGCATTTCCTGATTATCTTTCTTGCAGAACGGAAGGGTCACTCTGGGGAAAACAGGGTAATACAGGTGGCTTTGCTGGAAAAAATTAGAGAGTCCTCAGCCATTAGTGCCATTTGTCACAGAAACATTGATTCTTATGCAATGAAGCAAACAATGTATGATGACTCTTCTGTCTCTGAAAAAGATTATGGAAAAAAAGTAATAATTTAAAAAGTCATTAGGAGCAGTTATCACTAATGGAAGACCAGCCTGGGTCAGCAGCTGCATTTGTCAACTCCTTTGTTTTTAACTTGTCACATTCTATGACTAGCGTTGTTCTTCTCTTAACATTAGTTGAAGAGTGTCCTATTATAATCATCCAGTATTAATTAGTCTCCAGATGTGAGCGGTGTTGCATAATTCTGTCTTATCTATTCCTTTGACACCTTGAAGCTGGTAAATTTTCTAAAGGAAGATACAGCTGACAGCAAAATTTGAAATGCAAACAAATTTTATAAAATTACTAAAAATATTCCAGGCAAGATCCATATTGAGATTAGGACATGAATTTGCAAAAGGACCTAAACGTTTAGTGTGGTCTTGTGTAATGGTCATCAACTTCACCACCTATACTCTTTGATTTAAATATCATTCCAGAAGCCAGGTATAATGGTGTGCACTGAGATTGGGGAAGCTGAGACAGGAGGATCACAATTTTGAGAATAGCCTCAGCAACTTAGTGAGATCCAGTCTCTAAAAATAAAAGTAAATTAAATAGAGGCTGAGATACAATAACTGGGGTTCAATCCCCTGTACTGAAGAAAAAAAGTCATTCCAAGTTTTTGGCAGTGTGTAGACAGAAAGTGTTTTTCTTGGTTTTATTAGAAGAACTTGTTAAGGAATTTATCATTGAACTGAATGAAATTCAGGACTTGTAGGAAATTCATTAAAAGCATCTATTTGAAGCAGATCAGTGATTGGTCGTTTCAAATCACATTCATGTAAAGTCTGATTTCTATCCTTTTGTTAAATTAGATGATCAGAAACAAAGTATCCTCAACACATTATCTAATCTCCTGAGAAGAATTACAACAATGAGTTGAAATTCAAGAATATACTTGTATTTGGTCTTCAAAAGTGTTGAGGTCATTTTCACTGAGTCATTCAATAGTTTTTATTTAAAAGCACTTTAATATTCCTACTGAGTTTTGGTTAAAGGCTAATCTAATTTTCTTATTTTAGAGTTATAGAGCTTGTTATCAAAAAATAAATTGTTTCTCTGTTTCACCTAATTGCCAGGAATTTTTGAAGCCATTTTAGCCCAAATATTGTCATCTGTAAAATACAGAAATCTAAAATACCTACTTCTTTTTATTATCACAAAAGAACACTTCCTCTTATCTTAATGCTTTGTTTTAATATAGAAAAAAGTAAATGACAAAGACAGGAATGCAAAGAAGGAAAAACCTAAAGTATATTAAATACCCATACGTTCCATCTTTGGGGCTACACATTTTTGCTACCTGTCTCGATAGCAGATCCAGAATTTTTTTTCTTCTTGCCATGCTGTCTATTGAAAATTAAATCCAAGCCTCATTTGCAATCTAAAGTTATATTAGAATTTAGAGCAAAATGAATTTCTACAATAAAAGTCCTTTGTGGATAAAACTTTAAATAATTAAATAGATGGAACATTTTCATTTTCGGCTTAGGTACTAACCCACAATGATGAGGTATTTAACATTAACAATTGTAGAAAAATAGAAGAGAAAGGGAGCACAAGTGTGAAAACCCAAGGTAGAAAGGAGCTTGGCAAGTTCAAAAAAGAAGCAGTGTACTGCAGCTTGCATATAGCAAGAAGGGAACAAGAGATGAGGCTGGCACAGTGGGCAGAGGAAGGCCAAGTACAGCCTTCCTGCCTGCCTTCTGTCATTCAACAAAGATTTATGCATATCTGCATGTGTCCTGTTAAAAATGTTAAGCAATATTTTATTACATTTGTTTCAATAACAATTAAATCATTGAAAATCTCTTGCCATTCATGATTACAGAATATCTTCATATCCTTCACTAATGTCATTTTTATTTTTGTTTCTTTATTCCTATTTTACCTTTCCATTATGTTTACCCATCCTATCACTCAGGAAAATAATCAATTTTATACCTCCCATTCACTTAGTTTCCTTTTTAAGTTCTCCGATCAAGACAGGGATTTATAAATGTCTTTCATGAAAATTTTTGCAAAAAAAAATAGTACATGATTCATAAATCTTATTTCTTAAAGTATTCAGTTTGGATTGAATTCTTTTTTACAGTATTTTAAAAGATAATACATTCTGGGGAATGTATGTGTATGATCAAATACATACCTTAAAACAATCAGAATCCCTACATGTCTTTCAATTATTTTCTTTTATCTTAAACATTATGTCATTTCCCAAGTAAATAAGATTTTGAAAGAATAAAAAGGAATCACAAATCACCAGAGCCCTTTCTGACCATGCCTGTCTCCCCATACTGGGTTGTCAGTCCTCTTGGGATCATATTTGACAGATGTTTGCATCCTTAGCAACTAGCACTTTACCTGACAGTATAATCATTCCCTGAAAACTTAGGAATAAGTGATTGTATTAATTAATTGTTATACTTAAATTTGTTCTTTCTTTTCTCTATTATTCTTTTTCATGGGAAAAAAAGCAATGTCACATACTCTCAATAGAAAGTGACATTTTGGTTTCTAGAATGGATGCCAGACAAGGTATTTTGAAAAGTTCATACTTAATCTGGGCTTCATGGAGAAGCACAGCTATCAGTCTGGTTCAGTGGGCTGTCTCTGAAAAAAGGTTACTCAGTGCCCTGAGAGCGCTATTGTCTGGGGTCAGGGTTTTGGGCCACTGATGAGGAAGGGGAAGTAATCCCGGGACTCTTGTGCTGAGCCAACATATCAAGGATAACTGAAGTGAGCTATTCCAGTAGCTTCTTACAGACATAGAAGCAAAGCCTCTCTGGAGGAAAGCGTTTAGAATTTAGGACTCAAAGATGTCACAGATTATGATCAGGCAATAACATCACATTCAAAGACCACCAGGCATAGGCAAAAGTAAAACATATGTGAATAAGCACAAATAATTAGCCACAGATTTAGAATTCCAATGACTGCATATGTTAAAAAATCATACATAGTACAGCTATGTATGGAATGTTTAAAAATAAACACAATCATGAAAGTGAGAACGGGATAAAAATAAGCAGATTGTGGAAAATGAACCTTCTAAAATGGAATGGTCATTTTATATGTGTATATACACATAAATATGTCTACGTATTTATCAGATACATACTAAAAATCAATAAATACATATTAATAAAGAGACATTTAGTAAACTGAATTATGTATCTGAAAATATTATCCAGAATTCAGCATGAAAATTTAAGAAAGAGAAAAATATGAAGGAGGAATAAAGAATTGTGAAAGACAGAACAACAAAATATCAGATATATTAGAATGCATTCTAAGAAATAGAAAGTAGAAAGAATGCAGAACATACAATACTTATAGGAATAATGACTATGAATTTTCTGGAAGCAATGTATCTACCAATTTAACATATCAGAATAGGAACAGTAAGAATTCATATCTAGAAATTTTATACAAGAACTAGAGTATGAAAGAGAGAAAGGGACACTTTAAAAATCCATTAGATGCACAGAAAAGGCTATATTGACAAAGGAAGGACAAATGCAAAAACAGATTCTTAGCACAACAGAGGTCAACTGAAAAACTTCAATTTTTTGATAGAAAGCATTTGTCAACTCAGAATGATCTATGCCCAAAAAAAGAAGAACTTTTTTGAAAACAAGAGTAAAATAAAGATATTTAAAGATAAACAAAAAGAGAGTTTGTCATCAACATAACCCAATGTAAAGAACTGAGTTTCAGCAATTACAAAAGGAAAGTATAAGGAGCAAGAAATTAATAAAGAAAATAGTAAATGAGTACATTAATCTGGAAAAAATTACCTGCATGAAATGATGTTTTTTAAAAAACAAAAACAAAAACTCAAGTACTGAATGAAAATAACGTGCTATACATTGGGTAACTTTTTCCCAAAGACTCATATATAAAGCTCTGTTCCCAGGGTATGTTGGTCAGTTTTGTGTTGCTGTGACAAATATTCCCAAGAAGAACAACTTAGAGGAGGAAAAGTTCATTTTGGCTCAGTTTTAGAGGTTTAGTCCATGTTCAACTTACTCCCTTGTTCTGGGTCCAAGGAGAAGTAAAACATCATGGAGAAAGGGCATGGCAAAGAGAAGCAGCTTAGGACATAAAAACCAGGAAGCAGTGAGAGAGCTCCTCTCACCAGGGACAAAATGTAAACCCCAAAGGCACATCCTCTGTGACCTCCAGCCACACTGTACCTCCCTATAGTCACCATTCAGTACAGTAGTCCTTTCAAATGATAACCCACCAAATAGATTAATCCACTGATATGGTCACAACTTCCATAATCTAATCATTTCACCTCTGAACATTTCTGCATTGTCTCACACATGAGTTTTGAAGGGATAACTCATATCCAAACCATACCACAGGGCATTTGTGCTGGGATATAATGTGGACATTTAAGTGGTGAAGTCCAATGGGAGATCCTTAGGTCACTGGGGACATGCTGTCAAAGAGCATTCTGGGACTCTGCCAGTTCTCTCTCTCTCTCTCTCTCTCTCTTTCTCTCTCTCTCTGTTTCCTGGCTCAAGTTCTGAACATTCACTTCCAATGAAGGGTTGTGATCTGCTGCCCTCACCAGAAGCCCAAACCAATAGGCTACCTGATTTTGCAGTTGAATTTCCAGAATTATGAGGCAAAATGAACCCCTATTTAAATCATAAGTTCCCTCAATTGGGAATTTCTGTAATAACAACAGAAAACTAACTAATACACATGGGTCAAAGAAGAAATTATAAAGGAAATTAAAGTACTTTTACTTGAATGATAGTGAAAATATTATGAAGCAAAAATTGTGCCATGCAATATGAGCAGTTCATAAATTGAAATGTTTAACAGGTGCTTATATTAGAAAATAATAAAGTACAAAGTTAATGAACTAAGTATGCTGCTTAAGAATTTAGCAGAAGTAATAAGAAGAATAAGCCCAAGGAAAGAAGAAAGAAGGTGCTGATTTGAATGTTTCCCAAAGTTCATGTGTTGGAAACTTAGTCTCCATTGTAATAGTGTTGAAAAGTGAGACTATTAAGAGGTGATTGGGTCATGAGTGCCCCACCCTTATGAATGCATTAATGTTATCTCGGGAGTGTGTTATCAGTAGTGTTGGTTCCTGAGAAAAGGCTGAGTTCAGCCACTTTCTTTCTCTCTCTTTCTCTCTCTCTCCTCTCTCTCTCTCTCTCTCTCTCTCACACACACACACACACACACACACACGAGGACACATATTCTCTTGCCCTTCTGCCTTCTGCTATTGGATAGCACAGCAAGAAGGCTCTCATTAGATGCCTCTTGACACTGGATTTTCCAGCTTTTAGAACAGTACAATAAAAATATCTAGGTGTTTGTAAATTACCGAGTGTCGGGTATTCTGTTACAGCAACCCCAAACAGACCAAGGTGAAAGGAAATAATTCCCACATAGGTAGAAGGAAGAAAATAAGAAACAAAAGATAAAATAAAGATCAACAAAACCGATTTTTAAAAAAAATCATATAGGACTTTACAGAGACTGATAAAAAACACAAATAAGAAACAAAAATTAGTAATGATAATGATGGTGATATAATAATAAATATGGTAAGGATTCAAAGTATAAGGAGTTTACCAAGATAAACTTCATACAAATATATTTGAAACCTTGCATAAGCTAGAAAAGTTTCATAAAAATATTATTTACTGAATCTGCAGAAAAAATAGAAAACTCAAATAGCTATTTAGCTACTAAATAATTTGAATTGGGTGAAATAACTTGAAGTGGATGAAAATTGTAAAATCAAAAGATTCCTGCTCAGTCTTGTAAGCCATTTTCCAAATTTTAGAGTAAAACTTCATTCCAAACATAAGCAAATACTTCCTAAGAACAGATACATAGGGGGGAATTTTCTGAAATGCATTCTGTGAGACCAGAATAACCTCCTTATACAGGACGGCAGGGGAAATAATAATTAGAATAATATTATTCTAATGATAATTATTCTAATAATAATTAGAAATAATAATTAGGGAAAAAATAATAATAATAAAATCCCACTCAGGCATATATATACTAAATCCTAAGCTAAATGTTAATCAGCTAACCCAGTAGAGTACAGATAAACAGACAAACAGGATGACTCTTTAGGACTTATTTCAGTAATGCACGGGGTTTTTAACAATAATTTATAAATGTAATTTACCATATTACCAAATTAGAGGAGTAATCTTATTCAATCACTTAAATAGATCCAAAAATACACGTGATAGGTTCCACTTATTTCTGAACAAGAACTACTTGAAAATACCCATGACCAATGTTCCTACTGAATATCAGAGGACCTAGCCTTTTCAATGAGGTAAAATGAGATAAAATAAAATGAGTTGAGAAAAGAAAACTCATATTATCTTATATGATATGATTCTATACATAGAAATTCTCCTAAATCTATTACAGTTGTTTAAATAATAAAATTGTGACAAAGGGACTGGCTATTAAAATTCAATTACAATTCCATATACTAGAAGCAAGCATGACACACAGTTTTCAGTACAAGCAAAACAATTATAAAACTTTATGGAAGACATTTAAAATGTTCCAATAAAAAGTCCACATTCGCGGATATGAAAATATGTTATCAGAGAGAGTTCAGTTTTCCCTCAAATACCATGTAATCCTAATGGAATTCTAATAAAAATTTCCAGTAGGTTTTTTTTTTTTTTGTGTGGAAATTGACAAACTAACCAAAATAAAAAGACAAAGTTCTAAATAATCAAGAAAATAACTTGGATTCTATGTCTTGACAGACACAAAGAGTTACTCAGAAGTATAGTAATTAAAGCTGAGTAGTATTGTTGCAGAATGAAACAACTTGACCAATTTGTCATAACAGAGCCCAGAGAAAGAACTACACATATGCGACCTTAAACATATGGCAGAAGTGACACTACAGATCATTAGGGAACTTAGGTCTTCTTACTTACATGGTGCTGTAAATCTGGAAAGAAAAAAGAAGCCACTGGACACACACCCCTGTAAGTGATAGAAATTAAGTTCAAATGTTCTAGGGATAAAAATGTTATGGAAAGAATGTTAAAATATTAGAAAAAAACTGTGAAATAATTTTTTTCACCAAGGATAAAGAAAATATTTAATAAATGAAGTTTAAGAGTTACCATGAAATTCATAATTTTAGGGCTGGGGTTGTGACTCAGCTGTAGAGCAGTTGCCTGGCACATGTGAGGCACTGGGTTTGATCATCAGCACCACATATAAATAAATTAAATAAAGGTATTGTGTACACCTACAACTAAAAAAGTTTTTAATCGTTAATTTTAATAGTATTCATTTTAAGAATGCTTTCTTCCAAAAGACCCTATTGAGATTATGAAAAGATAAGACACACAGATCGAGAAGAGATTTTCCACATATATAAGGAGCAAAAGATTAATATCCAAAATACATAAAGAAATTATATAAAACAATTAATAAACGAGCAAGCCAACAGAATAGCCTGAATAGGACCTATATGTCAATTTACACAAGAAAAAATGGTCAACTTCATTGGTAATAAGGAAAATTCAAAAGAAGACTACAATGAGAGAACATTTTATACATACTAGATTGGCAAAAATTAAGAAACCTTGCTGGGTGCAGTGGTGCATGTCTGTAATCGCAGTGGATTAGGGCGCTGAGGCAGGAGGATCACCAGTGCAAAGGCAACTTAGCAAGACCCTGTCTCAAAAAAAAAAAAAAAAAAGAAAAAAAGAAACAGGCTGGGGATGTGACTCAGTGGTTAAGTGCCCCTGGATTCAATCCCTGGTACCTAAAAACAAAGAAAAAAAAAAAGTTAAGAAATCTGACATTGCTAAGAATTGGAGATAATATAATAATATGACTATGATAATGAACTCTTACATTGCTAAAATGACTGCAAATTGATTAATCATTTTGGAAGACAATTTTGTAAGTTTTTATATGTTCATGTCAGCCAACCAGCAGTTTCACGGCTGGATATAAACCTTAAAAATCTGCATGTGTGATAAAGACAATGTCCTAGAATGTTCAAGGAAGCATTTTTTTCAATAGAAAGAAAAATCCCATATGAGATTGTATCATCAGAAAAACGAGTAAATTGTAGAATATTAAAATATGAATAATGTATAGTGATGAAATGAATGAGCAATAGGGAATGCCAAAAAATGATAAACCTTAGAACCTTAATGAAGTCCCAGAAGACTATATACAGTAGAATAATTTGTAGAATTCTCAAAGAATGTATTATTTATGGAAACTTGCAGATGCAATAACACTTATATACTTAAGAAATGATGATATAAACACAAAAATCATGGTAGTAAATACCTGTGTTAAAGAAAGAGTGAATTGGGTAGGGAAGAAGTAAGAACAAATTAATGGTCCCCTTAACCATAACAAAATTAATGGATAATGCTGCTTGTGATATCTCAGGATTTGTATCAGTTTAGTGTATATTACACCAATATTCCCCCAAAGTATGCACTATAGGGCTGGTCTTGGTAGATGTTTTGCCACTTTATAATTGCATGGTTGGAAAATATAGTGTATGCTTTCTATATCTAGAGATTCAGAAATCACATGGACATATTAAATGTTCAAGGAAAGCCCAGCTAAGTAACTCACTTTATTTTATTTATCTAGTGTTGTATTCATTTTATTGATGTAGTGTTTTCCAAAGGTATGTGACTTAGGTGGCAGCCAGAAGTGGTCTTTGTTCAAGAAAGGGCCCATGTGAGGAGAGTCACCAGCTGCTACAATTTCAGGATCCACCACAGTGTTCCCCTCAAAACTCCTTCTCCCTGAGCTGTAAGAACTAGGACCAGGCCTTACTGCAAGAATGCAGAACTTCTGCAAGCGGTAATCCCTTGAGTGCCTGGTCAAGACTTTCTCAGAACTGCACTGCTATCAAAGGCATTTTCCACCTAGCCCCTGCTTCCTTGTCTCTCTTCAGAGGTATCAGATCTCTGCACTGTGGTCTGAAAGTGCTTCTTGCCCACTCTTGATCTCTTGCCCTTTGACTTGCTTAGGTGTTTCCCTCCATCAATATCTTCATTTTCAATACTGTTTTGGATTGTGCTCAGAAGACCCAGACATGCACAATCATAAAACTTTGTGTAACCATGTTACATAGTTCTTAGAAATAATATTCTGTGAAAAACTCTTTGGGACATACTACTTTAATCCAAATTTATTGCTGGTTGTTTTGAATATCATGAAATTATAAAAACATAAATATATGTTTCAATTCATTCATACTTTCACAGTAGGAAAATATTGTTTTAAAATTTTTCATGTCCTGTTCTATTCTACATCCATTTTTCTTTAGTTTCAGAATGAGGGTTATGGGAAATTAATCTTTAGTGCCAAAGTAAATCTGTCTAATATTTATTATCAAATAACTTTGCCATTCTAATATGTCATTTTGTTTAACTGAAATATAAGTTTAAACCAGGACCCTAAGGAAGAAAAATATAAGAACATACATATTATATCATGTTGTGTTTTTATTAATTTTTAAATGTAGTTTTAAAATTTTTGTATAGTTATATAAAAATCAAATTAAAGAACTAATTATAATATTCTTATT
The DNA here is from genome assembly GCA_020662805.1 of Glaucomys volans. Taxonomy (NCBI): domain Eukaryota; kingdom Metazoa; phylum Chordata; class Mammalia; order Rodentia; family Sciuridae; genus Glaucomys; species Glaucomys volans. Next base: position 170,828 of record JAJEJO010001916.1, read on the forward strand.
CATGCTGAGGGAAAATTGACAAAATAGGTATACTAATCAGTTTCACATTCCTATAATGAAATACTTGAGGCAATTAAGTTATAAAGAGAAAAGTCTTATTTAGTTCAGGGTTCAGGAGGTTTCAGTCCAAAATCAAGTAACCCCCAGTGCTTTGTACTTCCGGTGAGGTTGTCAGATGATGGCAAGGAGCATGTGTCAGAGCAAACTACTCACATCATGAGTCAAGAAGCAAGGGATGGAAGAGACTGGAGTCCCACATTCCATTTTTAGGGCATACCCCAATGAGCCAATGTCCTCCTTATTGGCCTCACCACTTAAAGGTCCACTGCACTTTCCAGTACCGCTGCCTTAGGACTCAGCCTTTACCTACAGGCCTTTGCGGGAATGCTCATGGAAGCCATAGGCTATGTATGTTTCTTTGAGTTTGCGAAATATTCTGTGCCTCACCTGGAAACATCCTCATGCCCTCATTTTAAAAGAAAATTTTAAATGATTTAATGAGTATGGCAACTATGGAAGAAAATAGTTCCAACAAACTAATAAAACCAAAGTCCTCTCCCTTTTAATCCAAAACCTAGAGGTGATCTCATGGGAGTCTAATCACAATTTTTTTTTTCAAAATGAGCAACTAAAATGTCACATAATATAAAATACTTTAAGAAATCATTCTTTCATTCATTAAAATAAGCTTATTAAACTTTTAGATGGCAGGCACGTGCTAGGTAATGTGGATTTTTGTTGTAATAAGCCTCCAAGCCTGAAATTTGCAAAAAAATATTCTAAGTTAGAATTCATTTTCAAGTACTTATTATGACTAGAGCATATTTAGTTTCAAAATTATGATTTGATTTTTATTTGAAATAGCTAAATAATTCTTTTGGATGGGCATATTCAATTAAGAAGACTAAATTCATTACTTTAATGAGATAAAGTTTAAATGAATCTCTCTTCATAAAGCATTCATATTGGATAGTCTTTCAAATGCATTTGTCTTAATGGTTTCAAAATGTCCTTCCTCAGTACTCTTGAAAGGGAGGCTGAGTTAACAACCTATTATTATGTACTCCTTACTGAGCTGTTAATAGCTTTACAGTCTTTCAAAGAATACACCTGCTGCTCATAAAAACATTTATGTTGCTACAGAATTTGGCTGTGTTTAATATCATGTATTTGCGGTGACCTTGTGGAATACATACAGATCCCATTTTCTTAGTGGAAATAAAAACAAGAATAAAGGACATCTATTCTCATTTACTTGAGTATACCAATGGAAACTGTGAAAATAATTTTATTTTTATAACTGTTCTTGTAGTTGATGTTTTTCACATTCTTGGTAAATTTTTTACATTACTTGAATTTGTTTACATTTTTATTCTTGAAATTTCGTTACCCAATTTACATCTGTCAAAGAGATTAATATTCATATGTATATGTATATTTTGTTTGGAACCATTACGTAAATGTTATTAGAAATATCAGCATGCCCACAGAGGATTTTAAAAATCAAGAATTGGAATTAATTTAGACCTTCCTTAAATTTTCAGAAATAGAAAATTTTGTCTGTAATGAAAAAAATGTACAATTTTACAAGAGGAAGTATTCTTCAATTTTTCATGATTGAATGCAATATAAATTAATGGTTTTTGGCTACGTTTCAGTTGGCAAAAGCAAATTGCTCCCAGTACATGTGTTTGATCCTTTCATTTCACACAAGGACATTTATAGAAGGTAATCAATGTACTCATCATTTCCATATGTCCCTTGATTCTTGTGATTTCATGGAAAAACCACAACAGAGTGGATGGATTAAAATCTTTCTGTCTTATCTAATTTATTTATTCCTGAATGTGTATAGCTATTACAATTCATGTTATCCACAACACCTTGATAATTCCTATTTAGTGAATTATGCATGATAATATTTTTATCTTAGCAGGTTTAACAACTTTATGTTTTACAAAGCCCATCATGTAGTTCTGAAGACAGTTTAATTGTTGGTCTTCACAGGAGTGAAGGGTTTTTTAAATTATTTTATCTCTTTGACAAGGCAGAGATATAGGAGTAGCTGCCAGAAGTATAGTCCCTCTGAACTCTCAAACACATAATATCCAGGGATTATCCTGTTGTACCGAAGAGGGACACATTAATAAGAGTCAATAAGTCATGACCACAGGTACAGGTAATTGACCTGAGACCCAAATAACTGAAGAAAACTCTGCCATCTGAAGAAATCTTTAGACAATGATGTTACATCCACATAAGTTCTTAACTGCACACAATCACCTAATGTACCAGACCCCTGGGCGCTTGACTGAATTATGCTAACTACTGAAATGTAATTAAAATATGAAAATTTCTGTGATTCTCAGAGAGTAAGTTACCAAATAACCAGTGCAATTCCCATACACTAACTCAAAATAAAGTTCATTATTAAAATGTCTTATGGTTAAGTTATTCTACCACCAACTCAGATATCTATTTAAATATATTAACAAAAGCAGCAGTAGTATCTTGTGTTTGAAGAGAATAGTCAGCTTAGAAATCATTTTATATGTATTATTATGTGATGCACAATAATTCCACAAGGTGCATGTTGCCAAGGTTTTATCCCCATTTTTTATCTGAGCATGCTGTGGTTCAGTCAGAAGATGGCATGGTTAAGTTCACCTGTCTTGTGAGTCTCAGAAAGAATCCCTGTTTTTATGGATTCTAATCCAATACTTTAATTAGTAAGGCTATTCAGTGTGTCAGTAAATATAGATAATCCTGTCAACGGCTCTAACAGGATTAGAAATCTGTTTAAAATACTGAAACGTGCAGTCTCTTCATGTGCAGCATGGGTATTCTCCTGAACTCATTCTAATGGAGAAACTGAAATGGAAGCGCAAGTAAACAATATTAGTTTGGCTCATTCTTTCCTGTTTACCAGAGCATAGATAAATAATTTAATTGCTGTGTAGAAGAAGTAACAGTTTCATTCTTTCTAATGAGCCTCTTATCTTAAAAGATAGCTTGAACAGTAAAAAGGTAAAAGAAAGGTGAATATTGTCTTGAGCCCGCTAGTGGTATTTAATAAAGACTCAAAACCTCATGAAATAGAAAAAATAATCGATTTAAACCTTTGTTAGACTAAGTACTTTGAATTTCAGAGTTCTCACATTATGATTAGGACTATGGTTTGTTTCTTACATAGAATCTGTATTAACTGATTTTTTTTATATCTGTGCTTGTCAATCTACTAATTGTTGCACACTGTCTAACATGTTTAATATGTAAAGTTGTTAGTGTCATTTTACTTGATGTTGGAAGCTACATAGTGCAATAAGGAACAGCATAAATCTAGAACTAGACTCTCTGGAGTTCAAGTCAAGGTCAAATCTCAGTTCTAAGACTAACTCATTCAGTGACCTTGACAATACTTGGTCATTCTGTACCTCAGTTATGTCATCTGTACTCCACACAGTAACTTTAAGGATTTTCTGGATATTTAGGAGTGCTTAGTGCTAGCAAAGTGGTAAGCAGTGTTAACATTTAAAAATTTGTTTACCTACATTATGTTCTCTTTATACTTTTAAGTGATGTGTTTTGACTAATTTAACTTGTCATTTCAGGCTAAAAATTCACAAACTGTTTCAACAAATTGCATAATTATGGTATTTAAGTTAGTTTAGTATTTTGATGTGTGTGATGACAAAATGCCATTGGCCAATGTGGTGACAGAAGTAGGATCAATGAACTATTCCATACTAGATTTGGGGACTGTGAAACAAAGATTTTTAAGCTCTTTGTTCCAGTTATCTGTTACTACATGACAAACTACCCCAAAATGTACTCTCTTAAAAATTGCAATTTATAAATGTTATATATCATGAATTTGAGTCAGATATCTGAACAGGTCATAGCAGGGGCATCTTATCTCTGCTCCACAATCTGGGACCTCAGGTGGTAAGATAGCAAAATGACTGGGGGATGGAATGCCCAGGGACCAGCCAGATGTCATCTCATCTTCATATTCTCTTTGTCTCTCTGTCTCTCTCTTTCCATCTCCCTCTCTTTCTCCCTTTTTCTCTCTTTCTCTCTCTCTCTCCCTCCCTCTCTCTCTTCCTCCCTCTTCCTTCCTCTCTCCCTCTTTCTCTCCCTTTCTCCCCCTCTTTCTCTCTCTTTCTCGACTCCATTTCTCACCCTCCCCTTACTTTCTCCCCATTCTGCTCCTCTGCTCCTCTCTCTTGCTCTTCTTCTCCCTCCTTTCCTTCCTATCTGCCTACTCTCCATGGCACTCTCTCCTAGGTTGCTCCTCCACACCAGCTATCTGGGATTTCCTATAGCTCTGCAGTCTCTGGCTAGTCATGCTTCTTAGATTGCAATACAGAGCTCCAAGAGAAGAAATGGAAAATGCGTTTTCTTAGAGCCTGGACCAGAAACTGGCAGTCCATCACTTCCATCCTACTTCATTATTCAAATCAGTCACATATAGTTCAGATTCAAGGGAAGGGGGCATAGCCCTGACTTTTCAAAGAGAGGAGTATAGCAGCATGTACAGCCATCTTTATTTTCACATACTAGTTTATTTTAAGCCTTCATATTAGTACATTACTTGCCTTGCCTCTCATTTCAAGTAATTTAAAATGATTTTTCAGTTCTGGGTTAAAGCAAATTTATTAATTTTGAATGTGTATAACATTCTAAAAATTCAGTCGACTTAAATAATTATGTACCTAGAAATATTGTAGGATGAAAACAATCATGAAAGTTAATCATAAAAAGCTGATTCATAAGAGTAAATTTTTAAAAAGAAAGGAAAAATGAAGAAAAAAGTAATGAAAAGAAGGGAATATTTCCACAAAGTTTTTCAGGTTTTTTGAATCTGTACCATACATTGGGTTTTGCCTATGTATTTATAACAAATAAAACACAATAAGATCAAATCATCCAAATTTAAAATGAGCTGACTTCTGCATATTCAAGGAAAAAGATTTCATTACTAGCATCCCTTTCACCCTCAATTTAACTTTTTGCTTCATCATAGGTAATTGCCTTTCCAATTTTATTTCAAAACCAGTTTACCTATAAAAGCAAATGTAGCTAGACACAGTGGTGTACACCTGAAATCCCAGCAACTCAGGAGGCTGAGGCAGGAAGATCTCAAGTTCAAAGCCAGCCTCACCAAAGAGAAGCGGTAAGCAAGCTAGTGAGACCCTGTCTCTAAATAAAATACAAAATATGTCTGGGGATGTGGCTCAATGGCTGAGTGCCCCTGAGTTCATTCCCTGGTAAGCCCTCCACCAAAAAAAAAGTAAATGTGTTCATTGATAATAATACAGATTAATGTTTCTAGAAAACCACCTTGCTTTGTTTTGAATTTCTCTACTTGCATTTAAAATTCTCTGCAATCATTTACATTTTAAAATATCCCTTTGGTTTCAAACACCCACATCTGAACTAGAAAAACCTTTGATGTGTGTGGGTGAAGTCTGTGGGAATTTGTCAACTACTGCAATCTATTTATTAGTATCATATTATTTTCCCTCAGTGATGAGCTATTCAGTTCCCCATTAGAGTATCTTGATAAGCCTGTTATTTTATTTTTTATGATAAATCTTGAAATATAAGCTCAATAAAGTAGAGAAAGAAGAATTGGGGGAGGGAGAAGGAAAGAGAAAAGGGAGGAACATGAATTAAAATCAAATTCCATTCATGTATGAACCCAACAACTATGTATAATGTCTAATAAAAATAAATAAATAAGTCTTGGTGTTTTCATTTGATGCCCAAACAATATCCCCTCAGGAAGTTTAAAATCAATAACTGAGTTAGATCATTACCTAAAAATATTGGGTTATTTAGAGCACAATAGGACACTTTTCAAGTCAAGATCATATCACTGAAAAAGAAGGTATTAAATCTCATTTGGGGTGAAGAGGAACTGCATTTCTTGAAACTTATACTGTGTAGTTTGCAGATCAACTTAACATATGTATTTGTTTTAGTTTTGAATAAAACAAATATGTATCATAACAATTAAGACTTGTATACAAATATAAAAAAGTAAAAATTCACCATGGCAACAACATATATGTAAGAGATTAAAGTGAAAAATAAATCGTAGAAAGTGTACCCACATCCCTGTTTTTAAAGAGGTTCAACAATTTTCCTGCTTGCATATTTAAATTAATTTCTGCTTCTTCTTAAGAAATAACTCATATATTAAGTTATCTTGCAGCTGATTTGGAAAAGGTGAGACTACTATATTTGCAACCAATAATGTTCAGTGGAAATTTTTTACAGAATATATTCTCATGTTCTTTTGGCATTCTCTCCCATTCTAATGATATCCATTTTGTCTTCCTTATTATTGACGTTAGTTATTTCAGAAACTCTAGCAACCAGGAGACACTTTTGGAGACCAGTATACCTGCATGTACTGCATTTATTTAATTTTTAAAGATTTGTTCTCTGCTGTCCATTATTTATCTATCCTACAATGCAGTCAGTTAACATAACAGTATTATGAAAAAATATAATTGCATTTTTTTTTTTTGCAGTACTGGGGTTGGACCCAGCTAGTATGAG
>JAJEJO010001916.1:177797-262888 GCA_020662805.1 Glaucomys volans
TCTGTAAAGTGTCTGTTCATTTCCTTGGCCCATTTATTGATTGGGTTATTAGTATTCTTGGTGTAAACATTTTTGAGCACATTGTAGATTCTGGAGATTAGTGCTCTATCTGAAGTGTGTGTGGCAAAGATTTTCTCCCACTCTGAAGGCTCTCTCTTCACATTGCTGATTGTTTCCTTTGCTGAGAAAAAGTTTTCTAGTTTGATGCTATCCCAGTCACTGATTCCTGCTTTCATTTCTTGTGCTTTGGGAGTCGTGTTAAGGAAATCTGGTCCTAGGCCAACATGATGGAGATTTGGACCTATTTTCTCTTCTATTAGGTGCAGGGTCTCTGGTCTAATTCCTAGGTCCCTGATCCATTTTGAGTTGAGTTTTGTACAGGGTGAGAGATATGGGTTTAGTTTCATTTTGCTGCAAATGGATTTCCAGTTTTCCCAGCACCATTTGTTGAACAGTCTATCTTTTCCCCATTGTATGTTTTTGGCTCCTTTGTCAAGTATGAGATGCCTGTATTTATGTGGGTTTGTCTCTGTGTCCTCTATTCTATACCACTGATCTACCTGTCTATTTTGGTGCAAATACCATGTTGTTTTTGTTGCTATTGCTCTGTAATATAGTTGAAGTTCTGGTATTGTGATACCCCCTGCTTCAATCTTCTTGCTAAGAATTCCTTTAGCTATTCTGGGTGGGTCTCTTATTCCTCCAAATGAATTTCATGATTGCTTTCTCTATTTCTATGAAGTCTGTCATTGGGATTTTAATTCGAATTGCTTTGAATCTGTATAGCACTTTTGGTAGTATGGCCATTTTGACAATATTAATTCTGCCTATCCAAGAACATGGGAAATCTTTCCATCTTCTCAGATTTTCTTTAATTTCTTTCTTTAGTGTTCTGTAGTTCTCATTGTAGAGGTCTTTCACTTCTTTGTTAGATTGATTCCCAAGTATTTTATTTTTCTTGAGGCTATTGTGAATGGTATAGTTTTCCTAATTTCTCTCTCAGAGGATGCATCACTTGCAAATAAAAATGTATTCAATTTATGAGCATTAATTTTATATCCTGCTACTTTACTGAATTCATTTATCAGTTCCAGAAGTTTTCTGGTGGAATTTTTAGGGTTTTCTAAATAGAGAATCATGTCATCAGCAAATAGGGATAGTTTGAGCTCTTCTTTTCCTATTCATATTCCTCTAATTTCTTTTTGTCTATCTAATTGCTCTGGCTAGAGTTTCAAGGAAAATGTTGAACAAAAGTGGAGAAAGAGGGCATCCCTGCCTTGTTCCAGTTCTTAAAAGGAATGCTTTCGATTTTTCTCCATTTAGAATGATGTTAACTGTGGGCTTAGCATAGATAGCCTTTACAATGTTAAGGAATGTTCCTACTTTCCCTGTTATTTCTAGTGTTTTGAGCATGAAGGGGTGCTGTATTTGATCAGATGCTTTCTCTGCATCTATTGAAATGATCATGTGGTTCTTGACTTTAAGTCTGTTGATGTGATAAATTACATTTATTGATTTCCGGATGTTGAACCAATTTTGCATCCCCGGGATGAAACCCACTTGATCATGGTGCTCTATCTTTTTAATATGCTTTCCTATGCGATTTACTAAAATTTTGTTAAGAATTTTTGCATCATGTTCATTAGGGATATTGGTCTGAAATTTTCTTTCCTTGATGTGTCCTTCTCTGGTTTTGGTATCAGGGTGATATTAGTTTCATAGAATGAGTTTGGAAGGGTTCCTTCCTCCTCTATTTCATGAAATACTTTGAGGTCTATTGGAATGAGCTCTTCTTTGAAGGTCTTGTAGAACTGGACTGTGAATCCATCTGGTCCTGGACTTTTCTTTTTGGTAGGTTTTTGATGATTTCTTCTATTTCATTGCTTGAAATTGATCTATTTAAGTTGTGTATGTCCTCCAGATTGTTTGGGTGGCTCATATGCCTCTAGGAACCTGTTGATGTCTTCCAAGTTTTCTGTTTTGTTGGAGTATAAATTTTCAAAGTAGCTTCTTATTATGTTTTGTATTTCAATTGTGTCTGTTGTAATATTTCCATTTCCATCACGAATTTTAGTAATTTGGTTTTTCTTTCTCCTTCTCTTTGTTAGCATGGCTAAGGGTTTATCAATTTTGTTTATTTTTTCAAAGAACCAACTTTTTGTTTTGTCAATTTTTTGAATTGTTTCTTTTGTTTCAATTTCATTGATTTCAGCTCTGATTTTAATTATTTCCTGTCTTCTACTAGTTTTGGTGATGATCTGTTCCTCTTTTTCTAGGGCTTTGAGCTGCAATGTGAGGTCATTGATTTGTTGACTTCATTCTTTTATTGAATGCACTCCATGCAACGCATTTTCCTCTTAGTACTGCTTTCATAGTATCCCAGAGATTTTGATATGTTGTATCTTTGTTCTCCTTGACCTCTAAGAATTTTTTTTATTTCCTCCCTAATGTCTTCTGTTATCCATGCATCATTCAATAGCATATTATTTAATCTCCAGGTGTTGGAGTAGTTTCTGTTTTTAACTTTATCATTGATTTCTAATTTCATTCCATCATGATCTGATAGAATACAAGGTAGTATCTCTAGGTTTTTGTACTTGCTAAGAGTAGCTTTGTAGCATAACATATGGTCTGTTTTAGAGAAGGATCCATGAGCTGCTAAGAAGAAAGTGTATTTGCTTTTTGATGGATATAATATTCTATATATGTCTGTTAAGTCTAAATTAGCAATTGTGTCATTGAATTCTATGGTTTTTTTGTTCAATTTTTGCTTGGAAGATCTGTCCAATGGTGACAGAGGAGTGTTAAAGTCCCCCAGTATTTTTGTGTTTGGGTCTATTTGGTTTCTGGAATTGAGAAGGATCTGATTGACATATATGGATGCACTGTTGTTTGGTGCATAAATATTTATGATTGTTATGTCTTGGTGATTTATTCTTCCCTTAAGTAGTATGAAACGTCCTTCTTTATCCCTTCTGACTAACTTTGGCTTGAAGTCTTCTTTATCTGAAATGAGAATAGAAATTCCTGCTTTTTTACTAAGTCCATGTGCATGGTATGTTTTTTCCCAACCTTTCATCTTTAGTCTGTGGGCATGTTTTTCTATGACTTGAGTCTCTTGAAGGCAGCATATCAGCATATTGTTGGGTGTTTCTTTTTAATCCAATCTGCCAGTCTATGTCTTTTGATTGATGAGTTTAGGCCATTTACATTTAGGGTTATTATTGAGATATGACTTGTATTCCTCATCATTTTTACTTATTTTGGGATTTTAATCTTGGTTTTTCCTTTAATTGGGTGTTCCTTTAGGATAATTCCTCCCTTTGCTGACTTATATTGTTGTTTCTCATTTCTTCCTCTTGGAATATTTTGCTGAGGATTTTCTGTAACTCAGGCTTTCTATTTGTGAATTCTTTTAGCTTGTGTTTATCATGGAATGATTTTATTTCATCCTCAAATATGAAGGTAAGTTTTGCTATGTATAAGATTCTTGGTTGGCATCCATTTTCTTTCAGTGCTTGGAATATGTTGTTCCAGGACCTTCTTGCTTTTAGGGTCTGGGCTGAGAAATCTGCTCTGCTGATATTCGTATTGTTTTCCCCCTATGTGTAATCTGATGTTTTTCTCTTGCAGCCTTTAAAATTCTATCTTTGTTTTGTATGTTAGGTATTTTCATTATAATGTGCCTGGGTTTGGTTCTGTTGTGATTTTGTGCATTTGTTGTCCTATAAGCCTCTCGAATTTGATTTTCCATTTCATTCATCATATTTGGGAAATTTTCTGATATATTTCATTAAACAGATTATTCATTCCCTTGGTTTGTGTCTCTGCGCCTTCCTTAATCCCAATAACTCTTATATTTGGTCTTTTCATGATGTCCCATAACTCTTGGAGGTTTTGTTCATGGTTCCTTACCATCTTCTCTGTCTGGTTGAATTTGTTTTCAAGATTAAATATTTTGTCTTCATTGTCTGAGGTTCTGTCTTCCAAGTGATTTAGCCTGTTGGTTAAGCTTTCTATTGAGTTTTTCATTTGGTTTATTGTAACCTTCATTTCAAGGATTTCTGTTTGTTTTTTTTCAGAATCTGTATCTCTTTATTGAAATGATCTTTTGCTTCCTGCAGTTGCTCTTTTAGCATTGTCTGCATTTGCTCTCTTGACTCTTCATTCACTTCTAGGATCATTTTAATTATGTACAACTCCCTTTCTGACAATGCTTCTGCCATGGTGTCATTGGGATCTTTTTGTGTAGGATCTGGGTTTGTTTGGGACCTTTTCTTCCCATGTTTTCTCATGTTGCTAGTGTATCTTCCCCTCTAGTAGTGCGAATCTTAGGTATTACAGTTTCCCCTTAAAGACTTATAGGGTTCCTGCCTATTTTCAATACCTCCTCTTGAATTGAGAGATCAATATTGGCAGCACACCATATAAACAATGTGTCCTTAATATAAACAGTCCCTATTAAGATATTAACAGTGTTGGCTTAATAAACAGAGATGAGCTCAAGTTATTATCTACAGCATAACCAGTAAGTTTGCAATAAGGACTGCAAATCCTAATGTTGGACAGGGAGAATACACCTGAGATAAGAAGTGAGTCTATTGATATACTATGTCATATGAATAGTGGAAGTGGAATTAAAAGGAACAGGTTGTTAGTGTGAGAAAAAGAGATTCTCCAAGGAAACAGATATATAAGAGGGAGATAGAGTGATAAGCATATTAGTAAAAGAAAAAGGTAGGAATATAGTGGGTATATTAGGAATTATCATAGTATTACAATTAATTTTAAAACGTTCTGTGATAAAAATATATTGTACAGTTCAAACCTCTTATTTTTCAATGGCCTGATGTTTGAGAGGTGCTTGATCAAGCAGTGACCCTAGAAGGGTGCTGTCCCACTACCTCCAGATTGGGAATGATCAATGCTTCTGGGCAGAGGCAGCCTGGTGTTGATAGACTATCAGATATAGCACAGGTGCTAGACCCTGGGCCAGGGTGTGGGCCTGGGCACTAGACTAAGTTGGGGAAGGGACGCAGAACTGTGCTCAGTGATGGAGACACTGGGCTTGAGAGCCCAGGCAGGCCTGAGCTCCACGCTGGGGACTCAGGCTACCACAGGTGGGAGCTCTCTCCAGGAGACGACTTAAAGTGGTGCTGGAAGACCGGAGCTTCGCTCTGGGGATTCAGACAGCTGCAGGTGGTCGCTCTCTCCCAGGGACGCTATAAAATGGCACCTAAGGGCCTAAGATCCCCACTGGGCCCAAGCTGCTGCCTTTATCTAGATTTTATATTGTAATTTTACATCTTGACCTAAACCTTACCTTCAGTAGGAATTTCTAAACTTTTCTAAAAATATTAGTTTACACTTTGTGTAATCCTCAAATATTCTTATAATGAATGTGATTTTCTTTCTGATTTTCCCATTTTAGATAAAATAACTTTATTTATTCTCAAGGCTCTAAAAATATGAATTACTTGAGGGTTTTCTTCTCTGATATTTATATTTTCTGCTTTTTCTATAGGTATATTGTTCTTATCACCAAATTTACATGATTTTAAAAATCCAATAAATTATCCAAAGCTTTAAGAAGGAGTAACAAATTTAAAATTATCTATAATATGCTTTTAAGAAATATTTTAAGGAATTTGGGAATAAAGGAACTTTCTTTAGGGACAAGTATTCAGCTTTAAAGATTTCATTTTTACTTGAGTGCCTTGATAAATATGTATAGAATGGTAGAGTAGAAAATAAATCAATATCCCACCTATATGAATATAGGTTACATGAAGACAAATGGGAAAGTTAGAACTGAATAAATACCAAAAACATGTATTAAAAGATATTTCAGAACAAATCTTGGGCTTTTTAAAATGCATATGATTTCGTGAAATAGTTTTTTGGCAAGTAACATCTTGGACATTCTCCATAATGTTTCTAAGAAAACAAATTGGCTATATGACACAATATTATTACATTTTGATTATGAAGCATTAACAATATTTCTTATCTCTCATTTGGATTGTAATTAATTATGCAAACTTATTTTAAATTGCTATAACAATATTTAAGAACTTACAAGTTAAATGTATGGAGCAATGAACTCATTAATTTCTTCCTTCAATCATCTGGATAATCTATCACGACAGCCTGAAGTATGCTAGGCTTAAGCATACTGTTTTAAACAGTGGAAATATAAAGGCTAAAAGATGAGCAAAATACCTGCACATTTTTAAAAAGACCTCTCACAGCATCTGGAAGATTACTTCAAATCATAAACCTACATTGCTGTGGATTAAATGTACTACCTATTGATAATTGCTTCTTAAATAAAGAAATAATGCTAGATTATATGTCTGCTGAAGCCTAGGTAAGAGTTGTGCCTATTATTTTGCTTCATCCTTACAGTATGTCTGACCCTTTCAGATGAATACAACTATCCTAATTTTCACTAATGAACTAATGAACTAATGTCCGCTCATTTCATCCCAACACCAAGATTTTCTAAAGGTCACACTATAATAATTTGACCATTTCCCTAACAGTAAATATAACCACTATTTTACCCAGTACTTATTTATGTCCAGGTTATCTGTTTTGTGAAAATTAGTTATAAATGTTTAATTCCAGATCAATTTTCCTCTGCCATCAGGTATACTTTTGTGCCATCTTCTACTATTGCTCAATATTTATTTCAGAGAATGCATTTAATTTTCACTTTAGGAGAAGTAAGATACATATTGGAAGAAATGGATCAAAAAGCATTTATTTTTGATTACTGGAGATAATCAAGAGTTGATTATAGTAAATTATAGCCATAGTATACTAAATGATACTTCTCTACATGTACAGTCAGAAAGTATTTGTGTATTTAGAATAACTGCTCCTATGTTTTTCTTGCTTATGCATATTTTAAATTTTTTTTTCATAGCAGTGGCTAATTTTTATCTAAGAAAACAGTTCAGAACACCCTATCCACTCTCTTAGGTCATCCTACCAATGAACTTAACCACTTGCCTTCTCAGATTGCTCCTTCTTATGCATCTTAATGAATATGAAAAAGATGCAACTTTCTTGGTTTTGGGCAAGAGAAGACATCTGTGACTATCATTATGGATTTCCAAACACAGAATTCAAGGCAGAGTAGAACCTCTAAACCTCAGGATGGCTGGAACCAGGAAAGCTGAGGTCATTCAATTTCCACGCACTTTCCTCTGTTCCTTATCATTCAATCGCCAAGAGGAAATCTGTAATCCTTCTTGTTGACTTTTATTCCTGGGACAATGGACCTGTCTCTGCCAACCAGTGGGGTATATGTGGTCCCAGGAAGTACAGTGTGAGCTAGAAGTCATCCAGGCATGTGCAGCTACTCTGAAGCCGACGTTGCATTCATCCAGTTCCCAGTGATATGTCACCAGAGCTGTACTGGATCCACTTTGTGTTAAATGGTTTAGGTTTTCTTTTCTGGATGTCAATCAACTGACATTTGTTATATATCCATGGGACTCCTTTGACTTTTCATTTTGTTTTGTTTTATTTTTTGAGGAAAACACAGACTTCATTTTTGAGGAAATTGCAGTCTGCTTGGAGATATGTATTAAAGATATTGAAATAACGAGAAAAAAAACAGATCTTATAAAATAATGTGCTGTAGACTGTTTAGAGTCAAAGAACGGAGAGATTATTTTACTTAAGATGCCTAGGTTTTCCTTCTTATAGTATCTTTTATAATATTAAAAATGCCAATCTTATATGTATCTTTAGATAATTTTAATCTCTGAAATATGAGGCATAATTAAGAAATATACAATCTTACAGGAAGATTATGAAACATCTCATAAACACTGACTACTGAAGAATCTTTTAGAAGGTTTAATTTCCCCAATGAATGTAAATGTATTTTTTCTAAAATTCTAAAAGTTTACCCAATATTTTCAAATATTACAAAGCATTAATCCATATTGATCACATATTAGGACCAAAAAAATTCAACGTACTCTTTATAGCAAAAATCTCACTTTGATAGGTGAGAGAAAAAAAGAAGAAAGTACATCACTAGATCAGGGGAAAAACAGCACCAACTTATGTAGCTGGGAAGTTCCGGGACAGCTTATCAGGGTCCAGCCTGGGAAGTCCCTCCCAGAGCATTCTCTCTACAAGTTAGACTCCAAAGTCTTATTTTCAGTGAGACTCCCTTAAATACAAGTTAGAACAAAGAAAGCTCTGTTCTAACAACTTGGGCAACCTAGTGGTCCTGGCATGGACACTTCATCCCCTCCATGAGGGGAGAGAGTGATAGCTTTGAGAAAAGTGAATGTCTATGAGTTCTCCTGAGTGGGTCAAACCCTCCAAGAAGTATGCATTCTATAGATGTTCTATCAAGGATGTGAGAAGGTCACAGCAGGCCAAGACAGGCCTGCTTGCCAGATTAAATATCTTTAATATTTTCCTTAGCTCTTTAATGGCTCACAGCAGAGGAGAGGAAGTCTGCATTTCTAGCATAGAAATAATTATAGAATTCAGTTGCTAGGTAAAACTTTGGTGATTATGTAAGCCAAAACCTGTAAGAGTGCCTTAAAATCTCCCACATACTGAGAATTCAGTAAATGTCTATAGACTACATGGATTTTAATTTATTTAATTTTTATATAAATAAATCAATATCTTGAAGGTGACTTGCCAAGGTATAAAACAGAGAGAGAATCAAGATCACATTTGAGATAGGAGCATTCCAATCCAGAATTCAGCTTCCGTGGACTCAGGCCCTGTTACCTGACTATAGGCTGATGCAACAGAGGGACTGGGCACCCGAGCTCTCACTTTTCACAAAGTTACAGTTTGCAAATCGAGTGCTAAAGGATCCAAATTCAAGGAAGAGCATCCTTTTTAGTGTCTGTGAAAAGTTGGTGCCTACGAACACAAAGCTGAATTCTGTATTCTAGGTAAATCTTATTGTTCCAGTTTGACAGTAGAGCCCCAGCAGCTTGGTTCTCAGCACCTGGAAAGAGACAGTGCCTGAGTTTAGCTCCAGGATCTTCCCATGGGAAGGGAACCATAAGTAAAGGTCAAATTCTCCAGAGAAATATATATATATATATATATATATATATATATATACCCTACTTGACAATGCCTTATATGTACATTATTTGTACTGAGTCATTTTTTGAAAAGTGTAGATGTGAGAGTATATGATAGAAACTGTATATTTTATCTTAGGAAATGATATACATAGCAATATATTAAAATTGATTGATACTATATTTGTTTCCCCCACAATTGGTGCTATTTTCTGCCCTCATCCAAGGAGACTAGGAGTAGGGCAAGCATTACTGCATAACTGCGGGTGCCCTGGGCCAATGAGCACCCTCTGTACTACCCACAGTTCAATACATTTTGCCACCCACGGAGTTAAACTTTTGAAGTTACATTTTATGTAGTTTGTTTGTTGTCCACCAACCTGTTCTGACCCAGAAGAGATTGCAAGTGATGATCCTGGATCTGATGCAGAGGATTTTTAAAAATCATAATTTTTGGAAATTAGTAAATAGTTAAAACTGGTAGATAATACATTATATGAAAACATATGGATATAATCATTGCAGTCACTAGGTGCGAAATTGGTAAATTTAAATTATATGTTGAAATTAATGTGCTAATAAGGTAAGCATGAAACATAAGAAATTAGAAGACAATGTAATTAACACAAAGAAAGTAAAAGGGGGGAAGAAAATATATTAAAAGCAGGTATTAAATGTAATAGGAAACAGAGGAACAATAGAGAGGGAAACAACGCCAAATGTTCATTCAAACTTCTAGAAAGTTTGATTATGAAAATAAAATGCAGAAATAAATAATATTAAGGGTGAGTAGAGGGATTTTACTATTCAGCAAAGATGAAAAACTTATCAGAAAAGTTTATGAACAATAGAGCATATTACTAAGTATTGTTAATGGTATACCTGTCATTTAATTAGCAATTCCATTGTGACACAAATTATGGTATGAATTCCAGTAAAGCATGCACACATAGTCTGTTTAAACATATTCAAAATTCAGCCTGCCAGAATGAGTACTGAGACCTAGATGGCTCTGTGCTAGGCATGGTCTCTACCTACTGACAGCTACTTTGAATTGGAGTTGATGTGTCGGCTGAAAGGCAATTAGCCATAGCTCTGAGTTAATAGTGTCCTAGGCTTGTCATGGATGAAAGCTAAGTCGGTTTCCCAAGAGCTTAAAAACAATAGGAGGACAGAGAGCTGCTGTGTACTGTGAGAGAACTCCTGGTGAGAAACTGCTTTGCAAGCCCTCTTCTGCGACAGGCTAGCAAGACGTAAGATGTAAGAGAAGGCAGCAGCCATTATGCCGGTGATGTCAGGCCAAGGACCCATTCAACACACTTCCTGCTTGAGCATTTTTATTCTGGAGATGTAGCTACAAATGCACTTGTATATATAACAGCAGAAAAGCAAAAAGCTACCTGCAGAAGGTGTCCTTTATTCCTTGAACTTGACTAAGCAGGAAATTACTATTCAGCTGTGTATTTGTAAAGCAAAGAAGGTATAATGTGCAATTATTGTGGGGCTATTCTAAGGGTAAACTTTTGAATTCCTACCTTCTCTGTGTGGGGATAGGATTCAATTCCTTTTCCATGACTTTGCAATTTATCTCTCAGTCATCATCTCATTTCATATTGTGAGGCAGCACTCAAAATACACCATAACTCTCATGTTGCAGAAAATTCCATGAAAAGTGTATATTCTCCTCTTGCATATGAGATGTAAAAATCCAAGTGTTCTGAAAATTTATACTAGAAATAATATCATTTCTTCTAAGTCTACATTTTTTCTCTATCATATGGGTTTAATCCCCCCAATTATAAGATCCTTGATATTAGTCAACTCCTTCCTTCAACCCTTAGCAAATGATTATAGCCATCAATAGTTTATAGACCTCATTTTGTTTCTTTGGTAGGTAAATATTTATTTGCTTCCTACTCTTAAAATTAAACAGAGATGAATATAAGTTTCAATTTTTGTTTTGTCTTTTTTATTTAAAATATTGCTATCATTAACTCATTTTTCTTTGTATTTCATATTCAATGAACAGTTTTATTATTTGGGGTAGAGATAGCAAATTTGATTCCTCAGTTAGACACTGAATAACTGCATAGTATATAAAGTACTGATGAATAAGGCCATAAAGTTTAAAAATGATCCTTAAGATAAAAACTTTTTTTCTTAAAAGTAGCTTAAGGGAAATGATCTTCATAGTTCTAAATCTTAAAGCATCACCAGCAAATACATGAATGTTGGCACATTGTATGTGTAGATTTTTATAACTTTGTTTGCTAGTCTGGAAATCTCCTGAACAGCAGAAGTTTTCAGGCAAACCATAAATGAAATCTCAATGGGAACATTACAGACAGAATTCAAGCATCAAATAAGTAATTCAGTTTCTTTGAAAGTCACTTCCATCCCTGAAAGCTTCTGCTTAGCTTTATGAGAATAGTAGAAAATAACTTACAGACCTGTTGACCACGTTTAATCAAAATTCTCGGTACCAGAAGTATGAAAGATTTCAGGTTTTTTTTTTTAATTTTGGAATATTTGCCTATACATAAAATACTTTGGGATGGGACCCAAGTCTAAACACAAAATTCATTTAAGTTTCATGTATACCTTATACACATAGTTTGAAGGTAATTTGGTACAATATTTTTAGTGCACTTGCATTTTGACTGTGACATCAAATAGGGTCAGATGTGGAATTTTCCATCTGCGGCACCACATCCATACTCAAAAACTTGTTTGGGGAGCATTTCAGATTTTGGATTTTCAGATTAGAGGTACTCAATCTATCTAATGTCTTTCAGATATCCTATTAAGATGTCATTATAAAGTTATTGTATAACTTAGCATGTAACTTTTAAGTTATTGTATAATGACTTTATAATACAAAAACAGTGTTTAATCTGTCCCACCACCAGCATCTTGTGGACAACCCTTGCAAGGACAGGTTAAGTGAATGATTTTGTTCTGAAATAATGGGCAAGAGTGCTCACACAAAGGACCCTGTCTGACTAGATCATTCAGAACACCTTGGCAAATCCAGTTCCCCTTAGTGAGGTGAAGTTGCTTAGTTAACACAAGTTAAGAAACACCACGCCTGCAGCCCTGCCACGGATGCCACAGGTGTGCCAACCCGTTCATAACTTTCCATGTTTTCAGCGTTCCTTCATGGGCAGATTATTTTTAAATCTATCTCATAATTACTATGTAACTTGCACATGTTTAAAAATAAAGTATAGTAATACAGATAGGGAAGGAGTCAATGCTCCCTCAAGGAAAAAAATTAATCCTTGCATTTCTTAAAGTTGGCTCAACTTCAGTTAGGACTACTGGTGAATCCCTTAGTTACAGATCAAAGCAATTGATTTCTGGATAAAAGATTTCAAACTTTAAAAACAATTAATTTATTTTTCCTTTCACCCACAGGTCTACCCACAGATAGCGCTGGCATTTTGGCACTACCTGCGGGTAGAAGTGAGTAGCGGGTACTTGAATTTTCCCCCTCTGCTCCTGGCACTCTGCTGGCGTGGTCTGACCTGATGTGCCCATTGTATTCAAGATGCAGCTGCCATTCAGTGTGCACATGCTCTCAGGCCACCACCATTCCTTAGAGTTGGATGGAAAGTCTGAATCACCCAGAACCCAAGTGCAGTTTCTATAAGTTTAACCATCCTCCTTAATATATTTCCAAACCAAGGCCATATCACATGCATCATAACAGTGAACTATTAAATGCTAAATTATGGAAAACCATGCTTTCACTTATTTTTAATCAATGTTTTTGATATTCAGAGCATAGTTCTTCAGTTTAACTTTGGAATGTCTCCAGGAAAAGGTGGGGTCCTGCTCCTTCATTTCCTTTCTTTTTTCTGTCCCCCAGGAACATGAGCAGCTTACCTACTCCTCCACGAGGTCCAAGGCCCCCAGTGTCATCATCACAGGTCTCAAGCCAGCCACCAAGTACATATTTCATATCCGAGTGAGGACCGCAACAGGATACAGTGGCTACAGTCAGAAGTTTGAATTTGAAACAGGAGATGAAAGTAAGTTTCATAAGGACATAGAATAAGATGTTAATTTAAGACTACTCCAATTTGACCTGCTGTTTTAAAACCAGGTGTCCCAAATTTTTAATAGCCTCTCCAAATATGGTTCTGCTCGTGTAAATATTCATATAGTCATTCGAGTTAATGTTTCTGTGCCATCATTAAATATTTCCATGAGACGCCTTGCTCTATCACAATCATAATGTGGCCAAAATCAGTCCCTTTATGCAGAATTCATCACTCATGCTATCACACAGAGTCTCAATGGATGGTGTTAGCCTAATTGTTAACCAGTCTTGGCATAGTAATATAATACTAATGAAAACTTGGAAGAGAATGAAACCACGAACAAATTATTTGAGCAGTTAGTTCAAAATTGTGCAGTTTTGGCTTTTTATCTCAGGTCAATAAAAACAGAATGAGGAGATACATTCCACCCAAGTTCACATTATAAGTTTATATATATAGATGCATGGTCTTAATTAGAAATTCATGTTAATTGCATTGCCTCAACGTACTGAAAACCAAAATGGGAAATGAAGGGAGTGAGGTCCAACATCATGCAACATAGGTTTTGAAATTTCTATCTCATTCTAAACCCAGCTCTACTGTTGAATTCCTTTTAGCTTTCAAAAATCCTCTTGCTACTATCTTTGTCAGGGTAATATGGAATACTTTCACAGTGTACTTCTATGGAAAAAAAAAGTCCAAATGTGTAATAAGAATTAAAATCTGTTCCTATCATTGTTAAACTATAAAAATTCAGGAAGAGAAAATTTATTATGGTAATTCTTCATGGATAACAACAATAATAGTTAACTACCACTTACTGAGCCCCTGATAGATATCTGAATTTAAAGTATTTTACATGAATTATCTCACTCAAACCTTTCCACATCCAATGAGACAAGCATTATTTTCCTAATTGAAAAATAAGAAAACAGAAGCCTGATAGAATGGAGAATTTGTTCAAGTTCATGCAGCTGGTAAGAAGCTAAACTAAAATTTGAAATTGAGACTTATCTTCTTCTAAGACCTGGTCTTTTAACTAGTCCATCATCCTGCCAAGTCCAATCATTTGTATTATCCTAAAGTACTACAGGTAAGACCATGAAATAGATCACAATTTCTCTAGTTTATCACTCTGTGGAAAGGGATCTTCTTCAAATTCTATCACAGAATGAATGTTTCATTATTGTTGTTGTTACACCGATGACGAATACTGCTCCATAAGTACTTCTTTGTTACCATTATATCTAACTAAAAAGTGGAAGAGCGCTGGCCTATTTTACTAAGGAATACAGTTGTAGGAGTGAGAGTAACTAATGAGTCAAAATGAATACTTGTGATGTGGACATTTAATATCAATGATAATTATTTATAATTATCATGACTGATAATCATGACTTCATGATATTGAATCATGATATTCATGACTGAATCATGACTTCTCAAACTGGAGTTTGAATTATTGGGAGAAGAATGTAATGATCACCAAACGTAACTCCACAATAAAATCAACATAAAAATACCCAAAGAAATGTCCCTACTATGTTCTTCTGACTGATTCTCCCTAACCAAATGTCAAACATTAGCATGGACAGTCAATGCAAGGGGAATTTGATAAAAGGAAGAGTTAGTTCAGGCTGTTTTAGGGATCTAATTATGTTTACCTTTAAAAGGTATTATTTACCAAAAGTTCCCTGAACTAGGCAAAGTTAAAAAACTTTCAGTTTCCTTATTTTATTTTACAGATGAAGAAATTTAATTAACTTATAAAAGTCTGAAATTTTTAGTATTTCATAATTAAGTGAGAAATATACTTTTAGAAATACTCATTGCACTAAATCTAAGTCATTTGGGTTCCTTTTGGGCCTTGTAGAGAAGGAAATCTAGTTTAATTTAAAAGTAAATTTTGTTCTAAGTATTTAAATTTTTTGATTTCAGCTCTAAATTTCAACAAATCATAATTTCAGGATAAAAATTCCTTAAGATGTTATATGGAATAAAAGTCCTTTCTTAGGTCCCATATCCACCAATGACTCAGAACAATATTCACTCATTCAACAAAATGTACATGGCATTCAATATGTGACATATTCTGTGTGAGGCCTGGGGGTAAAAAAATTAATTAGAGCCCTAGATGGTTTTTGATCCCATAATTTACAATCTAGATTTGTGGGAAGCAAAATACTAGATTAGTGGCATGTACCATCTTAAAGATATGCAAAGGATGCCATATGAGGGTCTGGAGAAGGGATCCCAATTCAGTACAAATGGGTCATGTAAGGTTTCTGAGGGTGAAAATCCAGGGCTCACTCTAGAAAGAGGAGTAATTGAGGAACAGCAAAAGCACTGGGGCCCGAGACAGCATGATCAATTTAAAGAGCAAATAGTTTAATGTGGCCACAACAATGAGATGTGAAAGAAGGTGAAGGTAGAGAGTTACACAGAGACTGAGATGAAGGTACTTTTTGGCAATGGTAAGGTATTGGTGCACATCCTGAAGCTACTGAAGATGCATTGGAGGATTTGAGTTAGGAGTGGCATGACTGGTAATAGCACATGAAAGACTGCAGGCTGAGCAATTCACACACATTATCTTCTTTATTTCCAACAAGATCATACCTCTACAAAACTTAAATACCAAAATCAGTTAACTAGTGGGTGGAGGAACAAGATGGGAACCTAGAACCATCTGAGAATGGCAACTGAAGAAGGTGAAAACTGTGCTCTGAGTTATTGATTTGTGAATGCCACAAAAGTGACTTTGATTACACTCTTGAAGAGACAAAGTGTCTAAGAATCTGAAAAGTGTGTTTGTCTAAAACTAGAGTTTGAGTATATAGAAAATAGCTCCTAAGTTAATTTACAGCCTAAGGGAAAATCACTTAAAGGATCATTTTTTATCTGGTTAGCTTTAAATTGCATTTTAGAGCATGCTGTTTATACCCAGAAGAGAATCTCGATGAATAATATCATGGTAGGAATATGGGCAGGTTTACCATAAATTCAGGAATATGATGATGTGAATCCCAATTGATGGCATCAGTCTTTTTCTTTTCATACTATCCTAGCTCATGTTTAAATTTTTATAGCTTTTGTTTCTCGAGGAGTGCCTGAACTATTGTCATGTCAACTTTATTATTTAGTTTTCTCTTGTGATTTCCATTTAATTAACTAAATTTATAATACATACATAGAGATGGTGTGTGGGTTGGGGAGGAGGGATTAGGTTCTCTCTCATCTGATGGTGCCGTTCAGATTTTTGAAAATAAGCAAGATGAAATAGTTTACAATCCACTTCTCTTTAGCTACGCCTATTTTTTATTTTGCTCTGCTTCTAGTTTGCTAACAACCAACAAGACAGAGCACCAAATATGAAATCATTCCTTTTCAGAATCAAAATGCTCTAAACTGTTTGTGCTGTTTATCATAGTGGCATCAGGGCAACAGTCACGGTGCCCTTCCAGAGCAGCACTTGGTTATTTTTGCGTTGTCAGAATATGCTAGTGGAAAGTGATTAACCAATGTAAAGGTTACTAATCATGACTGCTAGACTATAAAATAACTCCACGTCAACTAGAGCTGTAGATTTTTCACCTCCCTAAGTCTATAGAATAATTGTATTACCTATGTATATATGGAAAGAGTGATGAAGTAATATGGGAAGTAATAGTCATAGGATCACACAATATTTCTCTTCTGTATTTCAATCATGACTTTGTATCCTCTAATATCTTACTGGACTTAGAGTCAAATGAAATCTTATGTCCACTAACAGAGTCTATTGAGTGCCTGTTGTGTGCTGGCCTTATTATTAAATACTGCAGTA
The DNA here is from genome assembly GCA_020662805.1 of Glaucomys volans. Classification (NCBI taxonomy): domain Eukaryota; kingdom Metazoa; phylum Chordata; class Mammalia; order Rodentia; family Sciuridae; genus Glaucomys; species Glaucomys volans. Next base: position 194,750 of record JAJEJO010001916.1, read on the forward strand.
GGTATAATATTTGATCCTCCTCTTCTTTTTCAAAGATTTAACATTATCATAATTATAGAATAAGTGATAAGAAGGTGTTAATATATAAATACTCCACATGAAGTTGAGAAGCTAATAAGAATTTTCTCAAAATTAAAATAAATTTACATTATGCCCAAAGTATCAACCATAAACACATATCCACATACTTACTGGTCAAGTACAGTCCTTTTTGACTCATATGAATGAAACAAAGGAAAATTTTAATTGCTTCAAATTTGTTCTTATTTCTGTGCTTATTTTCTAAACTTCAATGGGAAAAAGATGAGAATTAAACTAGTCTATCAATTATACACACATATTATTAATGACAAACTAATATATTTTTAAATAATTTGCTAAATTACAACTATATTTAAAAAAATAAAAATAATTTAAAACAATGAAATCAAACACTTGCTTTATTTAGAAGAAACATTTATCTAATATTTAAACGCACTTTGGAGGAACAAAATAATTTTACATGTTCATTTTTTAAAACCAAAATAAAATATTTTATGCTAGATTATAGCCAACTTGCATCTTCTGTTTAAAAACAGCAAAACAGCTTGTGAATTATCAAAAGCAAGCCAAATTCTTATCTTGAAGCCAATTTTTGGAAAGAAAAGTGGAATTTTACACGTAATAATTAGCAATTTACCTCTTCCATTGCCCTAATGATTATCCAAATGACCCCAGAGAACTAATACATGCCAACCTATAAGCAATGTGTTCCTTTTCCCTGAAAGGATTAATTATAGCTTAAATTTTCATGACATGTAAATTTAGGTCTTCACCTGTAGGCTACATAAAATATAAAGTAGTTTTGTAGCACAGAAGCCACATCTGTCAATATTTTTATATGTTTTATTTATCATGAGTCATAATAACTGCCTACATAATCACACAGAAGTCATCCATGATCATAATCAACAACATAAATTACTAAACCAGAATAGGTATTTCAAAATAAAATCTTATGTCATCTCTTACATGTTAAAAAAAAAAGTGGTTTGTAGATTCAAATGAATGAATTTAATTACTTAATCATTTTGAAAACATTTGTAAAATTTATCTGTTTTAGTATGGTTTGATATTTAAGCAATTTGAGTCATTTTAACAATTTATAGCTGGGAAATGATCCTGAAAATCAAGGTGCATGATGGTCTTCATTCATTCTTCCCTAAAGCATTCTTCACGTTCCATTTAACTAATTTTTCTATACTCCATTTTCTACACTTAAATATTCTAGGAAGGTTACATGATCAAAGACAATATATGCATTTATGAAAATTCCACAAAGAAACCCATTATTTTGTACAATTAATGTGCACAATGAATCATAATTAAAAAAGAAATAGGTAAAAAAATACAACCCAAGATTTTTTGAGGTTTTTCATTGAACTAAACGTGAATTTTTAAACAAATATTTGTCTTTCTTTGAATCTAACCCACATCGACAATGTTCCTGTCCAGTCTCCCTCAATTAACATGTGCTCTAAGAAAATTAGATTAGAAAATTGGATGCTTCATCCACAAAATGTTCTGCATCTTCACCATATTTAAGTTCTTGCATGAATTTCAACTGGAAAATATTTAAAAAACTATCACATTATGTATAGTTGGTTCTGTTCACATACTAGGTTTCTTGGAAATGGTCTCAATTAGCCCAGTAAGAATTCACTAATCTTCCCTAGGAATTTTCATAATATTTTATTGTGCACGGGCTTAATTCTTTACTACATTGTAAACTCTTTTGAGATCCAGAACTGTAACCAATGTATCTTTGGATCTCATAAAATATCCTTGTACATAATTAGGTCCCAATATGCATTTAGTAAAGAAAGAAAAGGTAATTTTTAAAAAGTTAAGTATAAAAGAATATTATGTTGCCTACCAATGCAAAAAGAAAGGATCAAATGATTTTGTCACAGATAAACAATACTGCTTGCTTTATTTGGGGTAAAAACCAAAACTAGTTTGAATCATATAGAAACATAATATATGCCTTTTAATTATATATAAATTACTAATTTTAAAATTCAGAGACATTTTAGGTAGAGCAAAATGACTTTTTTGTTGTCAACACATTTTCCTCCTTAAACTCCTTTTTTAAAGTACTCCAGTGTGCTTGATCCAGTCTATTGGCTGAAACACAATCTGTACTGCTTCAATTACTTAGGATGAAAATTAGCTACATCATTATTAACAGCAGCTAGGAATTTTGGAATGCTCATTAATGGTGGAGCATGAAGCAGAAAGAGGACCAGCTGACCCTGGTGGAGCAATAAAAAAGTTAATTAATCAAATAGGAGGCAGATTTCATATTTATGGCTACCCAGAGGAGGACAAGTTACAGTATATAAGAATTTAATTTGAAATAATCTCCAATTAATAGTATACTTTCAATATTGGCAGCCATAACTATGTAAATGCAAACATCACTGGGAAAGAAGACTTTTCTAGTATTTGGGTTGTCTGAATATAAAGTAGCCTGCCTTATGAGGAAATGAAGTCCCCTCTTAGTAAGAATTTGTGCTGAGGCACTTGTTCAACAAGTCCTAAGGGAAATCCCTGCTTTATTGAGGAGGTTGAAATAGAAGTTTGATGTCACTTCTAACATTAAGACTCCATAACAACATATTTGTTGAGTTCCATTTGTGTCGCAAGCACTGTTCTGCTCTTTCAGTCTACTAACATACTTAGTTTTTGAAGTAGAATCTATTATCATGCCCATATTATAGACAGGAAACTGAAGTATAAAGAAGTACAGTCAACTTACCAGTACTTCTCCCCAGACAGTAAGTTTTTGGAATGGAAACATCATGGCATTAGGCCCTTTTCATGCTGAATTCTGACAACTAGGACTGAGTTCCATTGCTACTCATTCAGTATTTCCATTTTTCTTATTCACTATGGCCATTCCTTCTAATATTCTACATGATTTTTTTATTCTTATTTCCTATTCTTTACTGTATCTCAATAATATCTCTCCTTAAATTATTGCATCTTTGACCCTAAACACAGGTTTGCAGAAGAGTATTTATTAATCATCATACATCAAGTTCAGAGAACTATGCAGTATTTTAATGCAGATTTCTGTTTTAGTGCACACATGATTGGTCAAGGAGCAAAATAATGCAGTTAGTATGATTTACTTATATATACTCAGGATCTTCATGAAGAGTAGCTATCGGCATAGAAAATGGAAGTTTCCCTTTAAGAGAGATCGCATGGACAAAAAAGATATTTTGTTTCTATTTTTCCTAGATCAAATAAGGATTTTAAGTGATCGGAACCAGACTTATGTACCATGAGACAGATTGAAGGTCTTAATATGAAAAATATTAAAGATCATAACTTTGCTAAATGGGCTGGAAAGAAAATCATTAGCTATTAACAGGTACTTAGAAGTTATAAAATGGGTATTTCAAAGTACAATGTTCTAATTTGGCTCAGATCTAAAAGGGAAGTATCAAACAGAAGTGGATATTTTTCTTCATACAGCCTATAGATAGTAATATACAGTAGCATATATAAAAATATGATTTCTTTGGTATATAAATCATCTTGCATTGATTGGAAGTTTTTTTCAAGATCAGGAGCCTTCTTTTTACTTAATTTTTTTTCATTTTGTGTGTGCAGGGGCTGTTCTATTAACAAATTTTGAGTAAACAATACAATATTAGCTATAGTCACTCTGCTGTACACTAGATTTTCAGAATTTATACATGTTTTATTCTCTGTCTTCAGGAAGCTCACTACTAAACCCCATTTGGGATTTACTAACAGAGTTCTTTATTTATTTCATTTCCAAACTCTGATTTTAATTTGAATTGATTTGAAATGGACTTTTCTTTTACCATCCATCCTATAAATTGCCTGAATTTTTCTGTCAAGCTATTGGACTTTACAGCCTTGAATTCTTCTAGAGACCACAAATTTCCTAAGACATTTTGAATTGCTCCAAATTTAGTGAAAAATTTATTCTCTGTATAATACTTGAAGATTTAGAGCCATTTTGCAGACTTTACAAATCAGTTTTATGGACTTGTATTTTTTAATGTCATATTTTAGTTGTTAGAAAAGCATCAAGAGCCAAGTGAATGAAACCTAATTTCTTACTCTAACCATTTGGAGGTCTATGGAGAGCAACTGGTGAGATTCTGGATTGTAGCTCACCCTCACCCTCCACTGTGGCTTGATCAGGTACTAAGTTCAATAAGGACATGAGATTGTTGTCTTTTTCAGTAGGTATTTATGCAATGGTAATTTTAAAGCATTAGGGGAGCTGAGGTTAGCTATAGAGAGGTACATATTCATCATCGTATGGATATGATTCTACGAGGAAGGCTAAAACATGTGATGCTGGGAGGAATTGTCCTTTGGGAAGCCACAGACTGGAAGGATGACATAGCACATAGGTTTAGTTCCTTTTAGAGTTATATTACTCAGTTGAATTCTACCTGTTACCACATAGGACCCGGCCAAACGCAAACTTCACAGATCAGCCAATGCCTTTATTCAGGAACGGAATCATACCTCCCATGGATACACTTTCCAGGTGGAAATGAGCCATCAGCCCAAGGGGGAGTCTTTGCTTATATAGGTTATACTAAGAGGTAACTTAATTAATGAGCTTCTTGGTTTAGGGCACTTAGGAATTTGGGGTCTGTTTCATTGAGCGAGATGTGGTTGGAGGGTGAAATGTGGTCAGTTTGGGCACTTAGGAAACAGGTTTGTGAGAATTTGAAAATTTGTTTTTACTGGGCAATAGTTTTACTTGGAGAAGAATGGAGGGTCTGGGGTCAAAGTTCAGTGTTTGTCTCTTTCCCTTCAGGGTCCCATTGTACTGTCACCTGGAAAGGATTTATTTGGGGAAGAATCAATGCTTTGGCTTCCTTTATAGGGATTGTTCTGTCACTGGGAAAGAATGCACTGGGAAAGGATCAATGCCATTGATGTGCTGCTTTCCTATTCACTCCCTCTTCCCAGGACACACTATTTTGGGGTTTGTCATTTTCCATATCCAACACTACCCACATAGTAATCCTTCCTTTCTCAGAGCTGAAAATATTTGAGCCTAGTCAGAGTTGTGAAGTGCCCAAAACATGTTAGAATTTATATATATATATATAGTTATATATAGTTATATATATATAGTTATACATATAGTTATATATAGTTATATATAGTTATAGTTATAGTTATATATATAGTTATATATATATAAAGTATATAAAGTATGTAAATATTAAGCACTATATATCCTATACAAAGCATACAAAGTTTGAAAATTTTAAATTTTCACATTACTACTTCACAATAAAATTCATGTTCAATTGTCTAAAGCAATATCTTGGAAGTTTTTGTTAACCCAATGCAAACCATCTGTTTCTGCTTTATCTCATTATGAGTCACAACACTGAATGGACAGATGTTTCTAAAATAACCCAGCCAGCTCTACAAAGGCCTGTGTGAAGAATTAAAAAGCAGCCAAATGGTTTATGTTACACTTTCCTTTTTCAAGAGGAACAGTAGTTCTGTGGATTTAAATTTTGTAACAGGAATTCTTGGCAAAATCGCAGCCCTTGAAAAGATTTAGCTGTGTGTGCACAAACCTGAGCGTGACAGGTGTGAGCACATTACTATGCTATGAAGATAGGCAGAGCAGCAGAATGTGGCAACTTGACTACCAGATATAAAAAAGCTGACTCACAACAGACTGAATTTCACAGTCTCTTTTATTTTGGAAAACTGAGCATCCATTTTAAAATGGTCTTGCACTATAGTTTCCTTGAATTATTTTATGTTTACAGAAAACATAACCAGAAAGCACACAAAATGATGCTTTCAATAATCAATTTCAGCATCTCGCAAACAAAAAGTAATGAAACATTATTTACTGAAGTTAGCATACCTGTAATATATATATTCTGTATTCATACAAACTTCCTATTCCCACATTCAGATAAAGGTATGAAATGGGTGAGGTATGAAATATTGTTGCATATGTTGTTATTGTCGCAAATAAAAATAATTTTGGGGGAAATTTGTTATTTTTTTCCTAAATTTAATATAATAAGGGAGAAAGTGAAAGCAGTAAGAGCTAAAGCAAAGCTGGGCATCTTGCCTGTAAACCTAATTGCCTGGGAGACTGAAACAGGAGGATTCCAAGTTCAAAACCAGCCTCCACAGCTTATCAAGACCCTAGGCAAGTCAGTGAGATTCTGTTTTTAAATAAAATTTAAGAAATGGCTGGGAATGTTGGCCAGTGGTTGAGCACCTCTGGGTTTAATCCCCAGCACCTCCCTTTCCCCCCAGAAAGAGTGAAGGCAAACAGAAGAATATTTCGTTGCTCAATTTACTCATTCACCCCATCAAAACATATGAATGAATCAAAACATATTAATGGATGGGCCATATATCAAGGCAGCACTGGGGATTCAAACACGAAATGGGAAACTTGTTTCCTGCTTTCACAAAAGCTAGCAAGAGGTTCAGAAAGTTAAACAAGATTGCCATGCTGGTAGTATGAGATGTATAAAGGAGCACGAGGAGAAAAATACAAACTTGTCCAGGGAAGCTTAAATAAGAAGTGATGCCCTAAAGGAGACATTAACAGTTAGTTAAAGTAGATCAGGAAAATGATGAGAATAGGAGTGGGGCAGGAAGAGAGGACTAGGACATTGTTCTCTCCTGCACAGAGAGAAGAGCATGTGAAAGTGTACAGCTCAAAGAGAGCATGGGGCTTTCTCGTAACTGGGAGAATTTCAATATGACTAGAACCATGAATTCCAAAATATAGGCCCAGTACCAAAGGCATCAGAAACACCCGAGAACACACTCGAAATGCGGATTCTCAGACCTCACACTGGATATATATTTTAGTCTATTTTCTGTTGCTCAAAACATGCCAAATACTGGATAAATTAAGAAATAAAAAAGTTCTGGTCCAAGGCTAAAGGGCCATATCAGGTGATGAGACCTTGTTGTTAGCAGAGCCTCCAAAAAAAGCACAGGGTATCATGTGGTAAGAGACAGGGAGTGTGCAAGAGATCTGCAAACTGACTTTTATAGCTGGTCAAACTGACTTTATGGCTGACCAACTTTTGAGATAACCCATTAACCCATTAATTGCCTGGATGGAGCCATGTGTTCATGAGGAAAATGGTCTTATCGCTTCTTAAAGGTCTCATGTGGTCCCACGTCTTAACATCTTGTAATGGAGATTACATTTCAACATGAGCTTCAGAGGAGACAGACCATATTCAAACCACAGGTCACAGCCTACTAATACTCTTGGGACTCAGCATTCTGTTTAAATAAGTCCTCCAGGTGATTTTGTCAGGTTGGAGAACCAGGACTTCACAGGTGAGTACAAGGTCAGAGCTGTAATGGAGAGAGTGATGACCTTGTTGCAAGAACAAGAAGGGACTGGGTTGTGGCTCAGTGGTGGAGCACTTGCCTAGCGTATGTGAAGCACTGGGTTCAATTTAAGCACCATATTAAATAAATGAATAAAATAAAGGTCTATAAACATCTAAAAATTTTTTTAAAAACAAGAACAAGAAAACATGATGCTCATGGAAGCCATGAAGTGCTATCCCTTATCTTACTACTAAGGCTAAAACTTCCTGGCTTTCTATTTTTCTTCCAGCTACCTGTAGTTGTGCAGACAGGCAAGCCAGCAAGAGGGAGTCTCCCATAACTGACTTCTCTAGAATCATTGCTAACACATCTAATTGTTTCCTCACCTTCATTTATCCACACTAAAACTGAAACCTTCCAAATATCTTTTTTATTGTCATTTTTATACCTGTCATAACTTCCAAATTCCCAAGAGACTATTTTAGCCTTAAGAATTCACCTACTGAAGGTGCTGGAACCTTGGGAATTACCAATTTAAATTCTAACACATGCTTGCTCTCTGCCTGCATGTAAGCCTGCATATCTCTCCTTGACAGTTCATATTTGGTCTCTGGACTTTCAAGACACCATGAATTATGGCTTGCTCACCACAGCCTCCTGAGAAAACTGCAGCTAAGCCATCCATGTCAAACCTTCAAAGAAAATTGGTCAGTTGGAGAAATCCTGGATATTAAGTTATCTGGGAGATGATGTATCTAGATAGCATGGAGGTAAAGATGATATGTTAGCAATGTCAGATGCTAAGACTAACATGCTACACAAAAGTGCCAGTGACTTATTTCAGACTAGCTCACACAGCTGTGTGGTCTAAGTGGTAAAGGTAAAATGATACACTCAACCAGGCAACATAGGACTTGGTCTCTTGGCACATGAGAACTGTCCTCTCTAGATGTTAATTTCTCATCATTTAAATAAAGATAACATGGTCTGTTACCCTCCCTCACTCTGCAAATGGAAAATCTCTGGTGAAGTAATTAAAGACAGATCAGACCAGTCTGGATCAGCCTCAAAACTCTCACTCCCCAGGTATTAGGACCAAAGGAAGGCAATTTAGTCAATATAAGCTTTGATATCATCATAGGAAAGTAGAAATGTATTCATTTGTTTGTATAGTCACCTATTCAATAAACTATAGTAGCAATCTATAGTAGCAGAGATTGGCATATATCCCTGCTGTCCTGGAGCATATATTCTGGAGACAATAAACAAATATTAAGAAAAATGTCTAGTGTGTCATATTGTACAGAGCTGTAGAGTATTGTCAGGATCCCCCCTCAAGACTCAGGCAGGGATTCTCTGAGCTAGGGAGTTCTGCCTACCAACTGAGAACTTGCCTCTGTCCCAGAGCAGCTGCATGCCCCAGGGTCATGCCCCTCCACTAAGGGCAACCAAAATCCAAGACTGCTCAGTGTGAGGTACAAAGATCCAGCCCCTCTGTTTCATCTCCAAGAATTCTGAAGGGCCTTCTCAGCTCCAAACCTCCCCAGCTACCACATAGCAGTTTCATTGCTACCTATTTCCATTTCTGCTTCCCACACTCCCCCGTGTGTGCATGCTGATGTCACTCCCCAGCAAACCTGCCACATGCAGTGCTCAATATACCAGTAAACCCCCCTGGACAGATGGAGAAAGATGCTCTGGAGAAAAGTGAGAAGGGGGAGAAGGGTGCCGTATCCTCATGTGAGAAGAATGCTCACTGCAGAGTGTGACACACCTCATCAGATCATTCAATCTGCCACTATAATCCTAATTGTTACAACAAAGTAGGAAGCTTGTGAAGACTTCATGGAGGGGGTCTTCACCTCATCCTTGAAGGAAAAGGACAGATATAAATAAGCAGAAAGAAGAAAGAAATGTTTCATGATAGCAACCTATTCATGTAATCCAATTTTGCAGATATTAGCCACATAAATAGATAATAAATAGAACTACTGAAGAGGGATTTTGGAATAAAAACTCAAGCTTAGCACTTAACCCTGGATTTAAATCTTGACTCTGTCCCTTCCTAAATATCAAACTTTAGGTGAAATCAGTACACTAGTAGTTTCCACAACTGGAAACTGGGGATAAGAATATCACTTACTCTTTAGTATTCTTGTGAGTGTTAATTGATTAAATGCATGTAACATACTTAAGCAAAATACCCAGCATTCATATGGTTAGAGCTCAATAAATGCTAACACTGATATTATTGTTATTAATTTCCAACACCAAATTCCATCCTAATTTCCAAATCATATTTAAAACAAAACAATATTCTTTACCTTCTTGCATTAAGACACCATCCATTAGCAACCATTTTTCTTAGTCTTCCTTTAGGCATTTATTTGTCATACTCATCAACTAACACTTAAGACAACTTGACTGGTCTTGGTGTTAGTGTTTGTTTAATTTTTATAAGCGACATACAATGAGTGGATTTCCTCAAGATGTGTTGACCTCTTAGAACTTAAGCACTAAACATCTAACCTCAGCCAAGAAAGCTCTGCACTTGAGCTTCTGAAACACCAGATCTGAGCCAGCACAACAGGCATGACAGGGAGACTCCATCAGGGCTATTCCAGCAATTAATACCTTGTGGACCCAGAACTATTGTCCCTCCTATATCTATGGAAATCAATTTTTTCTAAGGATTGGACTATGTTTCTTTAAAACACTTAGAAAATAAAATTTCTCAATTCCAAAGGACAGTGTGGTGTAGTGTTTAGACACTCAAACACTGGAGCTAGAATATCTGCATTTATGTTCCAGATAAGGTATTTCTAACTGAGTGACCATGGGCGAGTTATTTAACCTCTCTGTGCCTCAGTTCCTCCATCTACAAAATGCAGATAATTGTGCTACTATATCACATGAGTGCTATGAAGACTAAACATTGTCAGTGTATGTAAAGTGTTTAGAACTACGGGTATCTCACATAAGCATATCAAAAGCATTTATTATTATAATAATTACTCCCCTTCTTCTGAATGAGACTCTATCATTAAGTTCATTATAAATTTTTGAGACAATCCTCTGCTGTGAATCAGCTACTACTCATCTAGAGTAAAAAAGTAAAAGAAGTTAAAGAAGAAAGGAAAAAAATTTTAAAAGGAGGACAAATATACTTCTGGCAAGATACCTCTCTCAGGGTATCATCCTCTGTGAAATCCTCTTCAGTTTTCAAGTGAGAATGAAAAGACCTACATCCCTGCCTTTATAAGCAAAAATAACCAAAAACTGGAAGCAGACCTCAAAAGGATCAGCAAGCAGTCTTTACCCAGCAGTGGTAGAATGGCAAATGGCACGTTTTCAGGGGAGAAAATGGTGACTGGTTAAAAGAGGGGTCTGTTTTGTATAGGTTTTCATGAGAGTTAATCATAGCAGAATGTTTAGTGTGACTTAATCATCAGAGACTTGGGATGTGGAGGCTCGGCAGTCAGGAAACTAGCTGGGCAGGTTAAAAATCTAACTCAGGAAAACAGCTGTAAAAGCTTGAAACTCAGTGTTACTGGGGTGAAAATCCAGAGCCCAGAGCCCATTTGTTTGCTTTCCCCTCTAGGACATATTGTTACTGGGAAAGGATGAAAGACTAGAGCCCAGTACCTGATGTTTGCCTCTTTCCTCCAGGGACTCATTGTCATGAGGAAGGGATGAAAGTCCAGGGCTAGGGGCCTAATGTAAAACCTCTCTCTCCTGGGACCCATTGTCCTCCCTCCTCCCTGGGGGCTGTCATTTTCCTTTTCTTGGGGGATATTATTTTCCATATCCTTCAGCCTTAGTCTGTTTTGTGTTGCTATAACATAATACCTGACACTGGATAGTTTATAAAGAATAGAAGTTAATTTGGTTTTCTAGAGATTGGGAAGTCTGAGAGCATGACACAAGCATCTACTTGGCATCTGGCAGGAGCCTTCTGCATTATCATTTGGCAGAAGGCATCACAGGGTCAGGCAGAGCAAGTGTCCTAGCTCAGGTCTCTTTTCCCTTTCTTTTAAAGCCACTAATGCCATCCTGGGGAACCACATTCATGACCACAATTAATCTCCATCACTTCCCAAAGCCCTGCATCCAGATGTCATTAATATATAAATTTAGAGATTAACTTTCCAACACAAACTTTGGGGGACATATTGAACCCATGGAAGTATCCATCACCACCTACAGCTCTATACATTTCTTAAAGGTAAATAAATAGGCTTCAAACTGATTTGTTTACATAGGAATAAGCAAATCAAAGAAAAGCAAACCTAGCTGTATATTGAAAATTATATTTTGTCTCAGAAGTATTAGCTATGCTATTACTTCTTGAATATAAGCACACAGCATTTTGTTTGAGGAAGGATTTTACTTTTTCAAGTTATTAGACAGACACAGGTTTGAGAAGATTCAAACTTTTAAGAAGCCACATTTTTACCTTGCATATGACTGAAAAGAAGGCTATACTATTCTTTTCCAAATTATTCTAAGTTGCCAGGCAGAAATGCCAAGTACCAAGCAGGCGCACACGGAGGAGATTTGGGTTGTCTAATTATCTTTAGCACATTCTTCTTTTTTCTATCATGTTTTGTATTGCAGCTCAAAGTGCCTTCTGAATCCTTCTAAATCGTTGACAGCTAATTCTTGTCCATTAGAGACCCACTTCTCGCTGTTTGTATTTATCCATCTTAGGAGCTGAGCCTTTTTATAACTAGGTAGCTGTCTTTTTGTCATTTTTTCTCTCTCATCCTGCTTAAGTGCCCACTGGGATGATAGATTTCAAAGTGTATTAAACAAAAGCAAGCAGTTAAGATATCCAATTCAGCACCCATAGAGATTCAAAAGATAAAAAGCTATGTACCTTTACAATTGCTTTCAGTTTTGAATTCGGCACTATTTTTAAGTTTCAAAGGTATATCACTCATGATCAAACTTTACCTTACCCTTGAGATTATTAATACAAACAGGTAAGATAAACCTACTGAGCTTTCATAAGGGGAAAAAAAAATCCCTCTGTTCATGAATCTGTGTCACCATTTTCCTAGCGTCCTAACTGCTCAAGATAGAGGAAGGAATGTTGTGCTGGAAAGAAAGGGAAATCACAAATGAATAAGAGTGACTTCCAGAAGTCTCCAAATCCTTAGGACTTAATTAAGGAGAGAAGTGGTATATTCCCACTAGGCCCATTACTAGGAAGCTAGTTGAGGCCAGTCTCCGGCACATCATTGACTTAAGGCTTTTGATAGTTTGCACTGTGGGAAATGGGGGATCAGGACAGCTGGAATATAGCGAAGCACAACCTAGGAAAATATAAACAATTAGAAAAATAATTTTATCCATCTTCAAAAGAAAAACAGTATAGAGGCACTCCCTTGAAGTTAGCAGATATATGGATTTCCATTGCTGAAAAATAATGTGTGTGTGTGTGTGTAATTTGGAACTTCTTCTCATGGTATTTCAAAGGAGATAGAAGTGACCTCTATTATAACTTTTGCTAATCATCCAATCATTTAATTAAGAATTTTGTTTAACAGAATATTCCTGAACATATATATAACTAATTTAAGTCATTAATATCACTCACTTAGGGATGAGAAAAAAATTACAAACCTAGTTGGAATTCATGTTCGAGGAAGAAAGCTGAATATTTTAAGCAGGAAGTAGCATGACTTTTCCCACAATATACACTAGCATATCTAATTTGTTCTTAATTTTTATAGCGATGCTTTTTCAGAAAGTTTGACTGACTAAACCGGAATGTTGATTTTTATTTGCACTTCTCCCTAAGAACATCCAAGGAAGTTTTAAACACATACATGAAATGTTTCATAAATTATAATTAGAAAGATAAAATTGGACCCATAAAAACAAAGAACCAAGTCTCATTTTGATGATTACTGCTAAAGATACACTGCATATGCATCATCTTTGTCCTTGAGATTCATGGTAACAGCCAGAAAATAGAGAAGTTATCACACACTCAAGAAGCACAAATGCTGTAGGAAAGATACCTAGAATCCATTGAGGAAAATGGCCTTGTGCAGGGTATTTTTTTTAACAAATGCAGAGGGTTTTTGTTGATGGTAGTGTTTGTTTGATCTCATAATGTTTTTGAAAACAGTCTTTTATAATGTTCACCAGTTGAACATGATTTCTCTATGGCAGGAGTGAAGGGAGGAAGAAAGGAAAATTACTGAATAACTTTTGAAGTCCATATCATGCATGGACTTCAAAACAGGAAATATTCTCAGGAAGTTAATTAATAGAATCATGCATCAGATTAAGTTGCTAAATATTTTGTCTATGAGTCAGGAACTTAAAATTAGAGTACCTCAATATGATGCTTTGATTGCAGGTATCAAATACATGGCGAGCTAAGTTAAGCAAAGAAGAATGCAAGAATGTGCCAGGAGAGGCTTCAAAGAGGAGAGAAAAAGAAAAGAAAGAAAAAACTTTCAGAAACAAAGGCAGCCAGTCTTGTTATAAATCTGTACAATCATTCATCTCTGTTTTGTTCTCTAAAGACAAGTTTTATGTGTGTCTGCTCAGTTAGGAAGAGATGTCTATGGCCTCTACAAGTTTACATTTCCCTTCATTTCAACCATGCACCAAAACTTCCAAACTAGCTGTGAATTCCAATCCCTATTGCTAAAAGAGGGGATGCTGAGTTTACTCTTTAATGAGGGCTTAGAATGTGAATTTCGTATTTCCATTATCAATAGATCATATAAATTATGTAAAAATAAGAGAAAGGGACATAGAAAACCTTCTACTATATTTTTGCCAAGGTAAAAACAAAGCCTCCCACATTTGCACTGAAATGGGCTGCAAGCAAGGCAGAGATTGTACTAGAAAGCAGATTTGAATCTGTTCCCACAATTAGACACATTCTCAATTGAGGGACCAGAGTCTCACACCACAGGATACCATGAAAAAAGATTATTCTGGCCTGGAAATTTTTCAAAGCAGGTGTTCCAAGTCATCAAAAAGAACCCAAAGAATAATGTTTCTATAGAGAAAGTTATGCTGAGCTGCTTAACTCTGCAGCACACTTTCCTAGATAAACAATGGGAACAGAATGCTTGTACAAAATGGAAATAGCTTGTCTTGCATAGAGCTGTGATCAATTGCCTTTTGTCTGCCAAAGAAAATGATTTTAGTTTTGATAAAGTTGATGATGCTCAACTTTTTCTGGCCGCAGTAGGGTGGCAGAATTATTTGTATCGTGAAATCAATTCTAGTTGTTGAAAAATTAAACCCATATCAGCTTCTAGGAAAAGGCTATCTTTCTATCTACCAGGATGGTAAATAACCAATTTGTCTAAAATCAGTATTCTATCATAGAGGTATTAGTTTTAAAACCAATACATAAAGCACAGTGTTGGTTTACATTACATGATATTGTGAATGAATATGTCAAAAAATTTCTCTCCTTTAGTTCAGTTTTAAAGGGATATTTACCCCCATATTTGCAAGTCATAATAGTAAGCCTTTTTTTTTTCTTTTTGCATTGTTGGGGATCAAACCCAGGATATGGCTTGTGTTAGATAAGCACTCCATCTGTTCCACACGCCTGGCTGGTGAGCCCATTTTTGTAGTTAACTTGATTCCACAGATGATGAAGCAGAAATTTAGTGAAAGATCACTATGCATAGGGAAAAACTCATTTTATTTTACAATAATAGTATTAAGTGGTAGGGTCATACTGGGCCTAAAACTATCTTTCTTCTAATACCAAATATTTGACTTGAAGACTTGTAGACTTTACATATGTGGTTTGAGGAGAAGCACCATATAAATTATTGAGGGGGTGCAGAAAATTGATGCAGTCTTAGTTTTGTGGTAACATAGCTTTGGCCCTTTTAAAAGTAGAGTGGGTTCTTTTAAATCTCTCCAGAATTGATCCTGGTGACTGTTTAAGAGGTTGTATGAGGTAAATAGTTTGATTTTCTTCCAAACAGGTTTCAAGTAATGATTCAAAAACGTCCCTTAGAACTTTTTCACTCTTGGGGATGATGAAATGGGTGTGGGCATAAAGCAATGGCAGGTCCCCATTAGATGCCCAGGCTCTCAATTATTGGGGCAATAGAACTTGGGTCTGAAAAGCTAAGACAACCTGGCCCCAACACTGATGGGTATCTTTGCCTCCAGAAACAGTTGTACTGAAGTCACAAGAAGGACAATTGTAGCTTCAAATCTGCATTGCCATTTACTGTGAGAATTAAGTAAAAGCCTTCCACATGCTTTAATTAATTTAGCTCTGATATTTTGGTGGTAATGAGTTTATAATTAGATGGGTTTGAATTGGGCAGATTCTCCCAATTCCAATTTTAACATGTTGCCTTGCTAAACTTGCCAGAAATGTCTGCTCATTTGTTTTTATTTTGAGGTTTTGTTTATTTATTTTTCTGTTCCGTGAAGTTTTTACAAATCAATATGAAATTCATTACATATAGGAAAGACAGGACTGATTTTCTCCCTGAAACTATCAGTCCATTAAGGAAAAAATAAATTGAAGTCTCTCCTGGCAGAATATTTACCATTCTTTGTTTGACCAAAGACTGTTTTAGAAAGGTAAAAATCTCCACTTCATTTCATGTTACTCTTCCAATCCTATGCATCAGGTGATGGGCAAAAAGACTGAGGAAGCTGGTTAGCATTAAAAAACAAAGAAACATGTCAAGTTAGGTAGAAAGCATTCAGTTAAAGAACATAATAAACATAGGAGTTACTAGTCCTGAGGATGAAAATATAAAGGCCTGTTTATCCTCCACCCTCGTAAGTTATTCATACAATCAAATTCCTTCCTCTTGGTACATTTTATAAACAGGATTCTCAATTTCAAGACATAGATGTTCAGCTGGCATAATGAGAAGTGGGAATTTATTGCCTTATGTCACTGGAAAGTAAAGGGAGTAGTAGCATGAGAGTCAGGCCAGATCTGGGCTCTCCAGCTATATCCAAGGATTTCTCAGTCTTAGCTCTGTTTTCTGGTCTGTTGGTTTGTCATCGAGTAGGGTCTCCTCATGTATTTGCACCTTCCTCTACTCCTGAACCTGAGTATTAATGGTAACTTGAGGTAAAAAAAAAATAGGCATGTTTATTAGGGTCACTTTGAGTTTTCCTGACCTATCCTGGCCTATCCCTCCAGCTTCTTCTGCATTTTGGTCTACGTCTCAGACAGCTCAAAGTACATAAACAACTCCTGTAGATATTGGGCTATTTTGATGTCTGAACTATTTGTGATGTTGTTTCTTCACCTAGAATGCCCCAACATCCACTGAAAGAACGAACGGAGACTTCGGAGACTTGCTGCCAGGAGAGGTTCCATTTATTAGAAAAGTTTGTTGCCTTATATACAGTTTCGGAAGGGAACTAACTATGCTATCTGCATATTGCCAGCAAGGCATTTGCCTATAGGTTGGATAGGGCCCAGGGTGGGAGTGTTGCTACCTGGTTGGGTGTCTAAGTGCACCGGCGGGAAGCAGACTTTCAGCAAGAGAAGCCTGCTGGGCGCCATCTTAAGGAAAGGGGGAGGGGCAGGGGGAAAATGGAAGGGGAAATAATAATGAGGTAAATGGAGTCAACATTCCTCCCTTTTTGTTTTTTATGAGGGGGGTCGTAGGTCTCTCTGGCTGCTTTCTGCTGAGTGGGGGCGACTTGGGGGGTAGGGAGGAAGAGTTGACTGCACATTTCCCAGAAAAGGGCCGCAAAGCATGTGAGGGCATCAAGTGTCAGATCAGGGAATGTCCCTTGCAGGAGTAGCATCTGTATTGCCTCGGACCAGTCCAGGTTGGAGCATACAGGAGGTATGAGCCAGGCGTCCACATGGAGCTCCATCAGGAAGTACTTCCACTGATCATAGATGGAGAAGGTTGGAACCGGAGCTGGAGACATCTTCGGAAGGGAGGGGGTGATATTCCTTTAAGAGAAGCTGGTTGAAAGTTTGATTAGTGATTTTTTGGAGCTGACCTTGAAGGAACCTTATGATACAGGGCAAGAAGGAGCAGAAGAGGAAAAGTCCGAGGAAGGGTCCTAAAAATGGGAGTACATAGGTGAGGAAGGGTGATGAGAAGAGGTCTAATAAAGGACTAGCAGCGGGCGATTTCGTCAGTTGAGCAGGAAGATGTTATCTGGGCAATGGAGGTTACCTGCTGCTGGAGTGAGCTTAAGGACTCTACTGTGGTATCCAGAGCCGACTGTAGTTTCTCCTGGAGGTCTCTAGATGTGCAAAGGGAGTGGCCCAATGCTCCCCCCTGAGAGGCCCATTCCTGCTACCGAGGTTGTGAGGGTGAGGCCAACGAGAACCAGCAGGAAGATAGCCCGACAGACGTGAGGGGAGGAAGGAGCTGTTGAAGTTCAGAGGAGGAATACAAGGAGAGCTGAGGGATCACTGTGACTAGGAAGCAAGTACCAGTGACATTGGCAGTGGAGGAGAACAGAGAGCCATTGCACCAGAGGAAGTGCCCTGGTTGAACAAATTTGGGTGTTGTTGGTATGGGGTAAGTAGTGGCGCAGAGGGAGGGAGAAGAGGTGCTGGACGGGGACAGGCAAATGAAAGGGAAGGAGGTGTTATTTGAGAGGAATGTCTCTTGGAGAGGGAGGTGAGGGATGAATACAGATTGACCAGAGGAGGAGGGGGTGGAGTTGTCCGCCACGAGTGGCACCGCTGCAAGGAGGGGACAAGCTAGGGATGTGCAAAGAAAGCATTGTGAGATGGGGATGGAGATGGTGGTTGAGTTCACAAGGAGATCTAGGAGGTGTAAGGTCTGATTTATCAGGGTGAGCCAGGTAAGAGGGGCTGCTCTACTTGTATCAACCTCATCAATGAGTTTGCTGAGCTGCGTCTCTGACTTCTGGACATATTCAATAACCTTGGTTTTTGCTCTGGGGGGTGTGGCAAGGGTACGGATGATGGACATCCACCCCGTGGGTCTTTTAGCATAGTCGTTCGCATAGAAAGCGATCTCAGTGAGATCATCCCAAAATTTATCCTTGGGATTCGCGATCTCAAAAGCAAAATAGGATGCATGGCATATGGAAACCACTGGCCTGTGGGTATATCAGACCGGAGAAGCCTTTTAAAGTCCTGGTTATTGTCTGCGTAGTGAATCTTGCAAGACCAGTAAGGGCATCCTCCATAAATATCTTCCCGGCAATGGCAATAATCGTGCTGCTGGTCCTTTGCGAGGCAGAGGTATGGGTTTGCCAGGGCACCAATGGAGGCAGGATCAACAACCTTACAACCATCACAGGACAGTTTCAGAAGAACACCGTGGGAAGTTTTTGATGAAACAAAACTGTTCATCCACTGTCTGGACGGACTGGAGGCCATAGACTGTGGTCTACTTTTCCTGAACAGTGAATTTGTACATGGTAGCTGGAGGAGGGTTAGGGTTAAAAGCTACAAGGCACAAGGGAAGGAATGATAGAATGATGGGTGGAAGGTGTTTGAAAAGTGGAAAGGGTTTGTGGTGTGGAGGAGTCATATTCAGCAATAGGAGAGAGCGATGGTGTACGCGAGATGCAGAGGCACAGGGGGTCAGAGGGCAAAGGGATGCAGGTATATGAAGGGGCAGAGACCTCTGGGGTGGAGGCAGAGGTGGTGTCAGCAGGTTCCACTTGTTTCAACCTGGAAATATGAATCCAAGGGGCAAGGCGGTTATCAGACATTGAGAGCTTTGCAGCAGTTGAGGTACACAAAATTACAGGATATGGTCCTTCCCATTTTGGAGTGAGAGAGGCCTTAGGTTCAGGAGGATTATAGAAGACCAATTGGCCTGGGTGCAATGATAGATTGTTGTGTAAGGCAGATGGGTCTGGAAGAGGCCAATCCTGGTACTTCCATAGTTCAGCATGGAGGTGAGAGAGTAAAGGTAAAGCCATAGTAGGTGGTATAGGTCCCTGGGTAGCCGTAATACCAGGAGGTAGGAGGGGCCTACCGAACATGATTTCGAAAGGGGAAAGGTTGGTAGGTTTCTTTGGGAGAGCCCTGACCCTAAGCAGAGCAAGGGGCAGGAGACAGGTCCAATCAAGGTGTAATTCCAGAGATAGTTTAGTTAAAATGCCCTTTAAAGTTCTATTGGCTCTTTCCACCTTTCCTGATGCCTGTGGCCGATAGGGACAATGTAAATGCCAGGGGAGGGAGAGTGATTGAGATAATCTCTGTATTATCTGAGCAGTGAATTCTGGGCCATTATCTGACTGGATGGATGTGGACATCCCAAACCTGGGGATGATCTGGGAAAGGAGGGTGGAGGCCACAGTGGAGGCCTTTTTGTTAGATGTTGGGAACGCCTCTATCCAACCCG
The DNA here is from genome assembly GCA_020662805.1 of Glaucomys volans. Taxonomy (NCBI): domain Eukaryota; kingdom Metazoa; phylum Chordata; class Mammalia; order Rodentia; family Sciuridae; genus Glaucomys; species Glaucomys volans. Next base: position 214,468 of record JAJEJO010001916.1, read on the forward strand.
AGAAAGTGTCAACAAAGACCAGGAGGTACTTAAAACGCCGAACAGGAGGCATGTTAGTGAAGTCAGTTTGCCAATCAGCTGCAGGGGTAATTCCCCTAGCCTGATGAGAGGGATAGGGTCTGGGTCTGAGGGGAGTGTTGGGATTGGTGCACTGGCAAATGGTGCAAGTAAGGGAAAGGTCTTGTAATAGGGCTTTGTCTGAAGGGGTCAGTGGAAAGAAGGTTTGCAAGAAATGGGAGAGTGTTTGGGGGCTTGAGTGGAACAAGTCATGAAGAAGGTGGAAAAGGGGGTGTCTATCATTGGGAGGAGGGGAGTAAGGGCCTGCTCATGAGGTGTCTTGGGAGGTCTCAGGATGGGAAGAAGAGAGTCACAGGTGGGCCCAGGTCCAGGGGGCCCATTGCAACAGTTGCTGCTCATGCAGCAAGATCTGCCTTACGGTTACCCTGGGTTATTGGAGAATTATCTTTCTGATGGGCTTTACGGTGGGTGACCCCCAACAGTTGAGGCAACTGAGAAGCCTCGAGCAGTTTGGTAATTAATGCTGAGTTTGCTGCATTATTTCCTTTTGTATTAAGTAACCCTCATTCTTTCCATATGGCTGCATGGGACAGGAGGATATGGAAAACATATTTGGAGTCTGTGTATATAGGTTAAGAATTTTCCCTTCAGCGAGGGTACAAACCCGGGTAGCGGCTATGAGTTCAGCCTGCTGGTTGGTGGTTCCTTCTGGTAATGGTTGGGCTTCTATGATTGATTCGAGGGAGACCACTGCATACCCTGCATAGTGTGTTCGTTCCTCCTGGAAAGAGGATTCATCCGTAAACCAGGTGAGGTCGGCATGTGGAAGGGGGCCTTCAGAAATGGAAGAGTGATAGGGTATGAAGTTTTGGAGGGCTTCCAGGCAGTTGTGAAGTGGTGTGTTGGGGGGATACGGTATTGGGAGTAGAGTGGTGGGGTTTAAAGGTGGACAAGGGAGAAAGGAGATAGTAGGATTTTCTAGGAAAGAAGATAGAAGAGCTAAGATCCTAGATGGTGGCAGGAATTGAAGGGCTTTATAGGAGAGTAGGTCCTTGAGGTGATGGGGTGAAAGGATGGTGAGTGGTGCCCCAAGCGTTAGCTTATAGGCTTCCTTCTGCAATAAGTGTCCAGCTGATAGTGTTCTCAAACAGGGGGCCCATCCCCGTACAGTGGGATCTAGCTGTTTGGATAAGTATGCCACAGGGGCGAAGGAGGGACCATAGGTTTGTCCTAGGACCCCTAAAGCTTGTCCACCGTTTTCATGAACATAGAGAGAAAAGGGTCTGGTGAGATCAGGGAGGTGAAGTTCTGGAGCTTCAACTAGGGTCTGTCGGAGCCTGAGGAAGGGGCGACTGGGTGAGGAGGACAGAGGTTCTTCGGGTTCCCCCTTCGCCAAGTCATAGAGGGGGCGAGCCAGCAAAGAAAAGTTTGGAATCCAGGCTCTAAAATATCCGGCCAGCCCCAGGAAGGACAAGATTTCTGCCTTGGTGTTTGGGACAGGAAGGAAAAGTAGGAGTTGTTTCCTGTCCAAGGTTATTGCCTTCCTCTGTGGAGATCACAGTTGTGAGGGAGATTTGAGCTTTGGAAGGGGATACACGATACCCCGTCAGCCAGAAAATTGAGGAGTGAGGCAGTATCTGTTTGGAATTGTTCCCAGGAGGGGCTGCAGAGTAAGAGGTCATCCACATATTACAGGAGAACAGATTTGGGGTGCAATGTATGGAAGACCTTAAGGTCTTGGGCCAGGGTTTGTCCAAAAATGTGGGGACTATCACAGAACCCCTGGGGGAGGACAGTCCAAGTAAGCTGCTCAGAGTGTCACATGTGGGGGTCGGTCCAAGTGAAAGCAAAAATGTCAAGAGGGATGGAAAAGGAGGCATCTTTTAGATCTAAGACCGAAAAGTGCGTAGAGGAAGCCAGGACTTGGGATAGCAAAGTATAGGGCTTAGGGACTAGGGGATGAATGGGAACAACAGCAGTATTGATCAGACGGAGGTCTTGAACCAGGCGATATGTTCCATTTGCCTTCTTGACTGCTAGGATGGGGATACTGAAGATGAGTGCGCATGGCGGAGATATCCCTTTTGGTAAAGGTCCTCAATAATGGGTTGAAGCCCAAGGAGGGCGGTGGTGCTCAGGGGGTATTGGGTCTGATATACGAATTTAGAGGGGTCCTTCAGCCTTATGGATATTGGTGGGCAATGAGCAGCAGAAGGACTGGTGGTGTCCCATACTGTGTCGTTAACAGGGTGTGTCAAAATGGGAAAGGGGGTCTCTGGTTCAGGATTGTGACCCCTAAAATTGTGATCTTCCGAAATAAGAGCCAGAGGAAGGAGGTCGTGGGGGAGAGAAAAGAGTGTAAGGGTTTGAAACCACTGGGTGGATGGGAATGACTGCCTCATTAATTAGGCCGAGGTCCTGGACTAAACGATAATCTCCTGAGGGTTTACGTACTGGCATTATGGGGGTGTTACAGGGGGAGTCAGTAGGGATGAGGAGTCCCTGAGTAAGTAACTGATCTATGATGGGTTTAAGTCCTTCCCAATGGGTACAGGAAATAGGGAACTGAGGAAGTGAAGGAAACCTAGTATAAGGTTTTAGTTGGATACGGACTGGCTTGTGATGGGAGGCAATGACTGGCTTGGAGGTGTCCCAGACTTGGGGGTAATATGCTTGGGAAGAAGTAGGGTGGCTCCCAGAAGTTGGAGAACATCTCTGCCTAGGAGGGGGACTGGACAGTAAGGAATAACCAGGAAACAGTGTGTGAAAGAATGTCCCTCCAGGGTACAGGCTAACTTAGCTGTTCTGTTTGGCAAGGAGGGTTTCCATCAGTTCCCATAACCGAAACCTGGGAAGGAAATAAAGGCCCAGAGTGGGCAGGCAAAACAGAATAGGTACCTCCTGTGTCCATAAGGTTACCCTGGAGCATGCCCTGGGCTCAGTGATCCTCGAGTCCAGGCTTCTTCAATCTTCTTCGAATCCCAGCAGTTGAGGGGAAGGGACCACCTGGCTGGTCACACCCCTGTGTAGAGGTGCTATGGAGGGGCCAGCCATAAGGTAGTCAGTTTTCCAGTGTGTCCTGCTTGTTTGCTTGTGGAGACAACTTGGTTGGGGCCATGGCTTGACCCTGGCAGAGAGGACAGCTGGTCCTCCTTTGGAGTTCTTGCTGGAGCAGCAGGCCACAGGTTAACTACCAGGGACTGGACTGGAGTGTTACCTTTTTCTGTAAATAAGCCTGTCTCTTGGGCATTGTAGAATTTAAAGGCCATTTTTACCAGATTTCGGATAGGGGTTTGTGGGCCTTGTAAGGCAGTTCTGGATTTTGGGTAATTTCTCTCACTTAATGAAAGTGAGTGAGGAATTAAGAAAGCATATTTGGAATCAGGCAATGGTGATTAAAGGCTAAAGGGACAGTGGAAAAGTAGCAGCTCTCAGGAGAGTGCTGGAGGGCCGGGCCCCATGGGCGGGGCTTGGCGGGGGGGGGGGGTATGGAGAAGCTGAACCTGAGTGCATAGTGCATGTGTTGTTCCTAGGCGATAGAGCCAGTCCAGCTCAGCTTGGGGCGAGCCCAGCCCAGCTTGGGACGTGGGAAGCCATGATGGCTGCTGCCGCGGTAGTGAATCAGCAAGCGAGGGATAGCGCACCAGAAGGAGAGTGCTTCTCCATAGCGCTGGTCGCAGAGGGGTGGAATAGCCAACTCCGTGTTTGGCGGAGTCCCTCACAGGTCATCAGAGGGGGTGGGGAGGGGGTGGAGAGAGGGAGGAGACAGAGGAGGAGACAGAGGAAGCGGCGGGGGGAAGGGGCGGGCGCGCAGTTGATGGACACACAGTCTCGGCCAATGCCAATTGTTTCCACAGAAGCCGAGGGGCGGGAGCAGAGAGCATTTCTGGTGGGTCTGAAAAACGTGAAGGAAAAGAAAGCAGGGATTTAAGTAGGGAAGTGGACAGAAAAAGGAGAGATGGGAAGGTGGTGGCGGCAGAGGGTGCTTTGCAGGCAAGGAGAACCTGAGCAGTGGAGCAGGAGGAGCAGAGTCTGGGGTGTTGTCTAAGCAGGCTAAAACCTTTGACGTAGGGAATCTCCTTCCACTTTTTCAGTCCCTGGCAATAATTGAAAAGGTCCCAAATTAAATTTGGGTCCAAGGAGCCTTCTGGGGGCCAATGGCTTCCATTATCTAAGGGATAGTTAGGCCAATCTTGAGTGGAAAATTTGATTAAAAGTTTGGGCTTAATGTCTGGTGTGAGGGAGAGTGAAGTGAGGTTCTGGAGGAGGCATTTGAGGGGTGAGGTGTCCGGAAGAGATGAAGAAGCTCCCACATTGAGAGAAGGGAAAAGGGGAGAGTGAGGAGGAGGACAGAGCAAGAGGGGAAAATCCCGGGCCAGAAACCGTCGGGGGAAATCTAAGGCGCGTCCTCCAAAGATCCCTGAGACCGTGTGACTCCTGGGGAGTCAGGAAAAAGAGGTGGGTAGGGGTCGTCACCCGTACACCAGATCCTTTTGGCTGAGAACTGGAGGTGAAATGCCAGGGCCACAGGGAACCTGGTACTAGGATTTCCTGGTTCGGAAGAGAAAGGAAAGGGTAGAGTGAAAGGAAAGAACCAAGAGAAAATGAAAGTCTTCACCTATTGTAGACTCCTCACACCCCAAAGCAGATGAGAATGGCAAGTCATTGGAGGGTCCACCGAAACCATAAAGATCATGGTGGGGTGCGGTCCCCCGCCCCAGAGGAGCGTCAGGACTTTGCCAGACAGTCACAGTCAAGAATCCTGCTATAGCTCAAATGGGGTTGACGCTTGCTTGGGGGCTTACCTAGGTGATGGCCGGTGGTGGGTGCGGGAGACAGTATCTGAAAGGGCGGACGTGGGCAGGAGGTCTCCGGACGGTGAAAAGGAACAGGGGCCTTCAATGTAGAAGGGGATCCTGTCCCCGTACGGGCTAACAATGAAAGAACGGAGACTTCAGAGACTTGCTGCCAGGAGAGGTTCCATTTATTAGAAAAGTTTGTTGCCTTATATACAGTTTTGGAAGGGAACTAACAATGCTATCTGCATATTGCCAGCAAGGCATTTGCCTATAGGTCGGATAGGGCCCAGGGTCGGGGTGTTGCTACCTGACTGGGTGGCTAAGCGCGCCAGCGGGAAGCAGACTTTCAGGAAGAGAAGCCTGCTGGGCGCCATCTTAAGGAAAGGGGGAAAGGCAAGGGGAAAATGGAAGGGGAAATAATAATGAGGTAAATGGAGTCAACATCCACTTACCACTTGGAGACTTCTAATTTATTTCAGTCATTCCAGACTTAGCTGAAGAATCATCTCCTTGGTCTGACTTTGCTTCCTTATATCTAAGTTGTTATCCTCTCAGTCGTTCCCTATGATACTCACACAACCTCCATGTGAAAAATAATCTTACTGCATTACAATCAATGTTTGTGTCACAGAAAAGAAAATTCTGAGACAGGGAAACTACACTTCAGTTTTCATTAACCCTAGTCCTGTAGCACAGTGTTTCATACACATGAAGATGGATATTTTTTTTATTATTTTTGAATAAATAATGAATCAAAGAATAAGAATTTCCTCAAGAAATTTTCTAGAACTTTTTCTAAATAAACCAATGTGTGATTTTAAATTGACATTACTTCACTTAAATATTTTTGGGGAAAAGTAGATTATAGATAAATCTTTGAGTTTATCAGCTTTATAAAAGTTGTGATCTCAAATGACTATACATTTAATTAAAAAGCTATTTACCTCAAATCACAGTAGTTGTTAAGAAAGTTATAGCTTCAACTGTATAAATTTGCTTAATATTATTTAGGTACCCACTGTTAATATTATGATGCAAGTGAATAGTATTTGAAATTGAAAAAATCGGTGGTTCCAGGTTAGAGATCTGGGGAATTTGTAAAACTTGTAAGGAAATCCTTTTCTATACTTGGTATTTTTTTAAAAAGGATAAAACATATGTATAAAGAGAAATAATTTAGTTGCAAAAAATGTTCTCAAAGACCTATCTCAACTGCCAGTAACAGTATGAAACATGGATAATTAAAACTTAAATCATTGACATTTATAATGTTGACAATTGTTCCCATTTTTTAAATGCCTCATTTTTCTTTGTTTTTGAAATTTGTCACATGACCCCTATTTGTGGCAAGACATCCTGACCACTTACTAATGAATATAAGATTCTTTTTATTTTAAAAAAGAAAGGTCTTTCATCATGCTGCATACCTGCCTCTGTTTCTGACACTCCATCAAGTTATACCAAACTCACATTTTCCAATTATACCTGTATCATTTGGCATTTTTGTCTGACAAATAAATTGAGGTCATCAAGAAGAGTGAATCTTGAAATCTTTGGCATTACAGGTAGCCACAGTTTGATGTACTGAATTACATTGTTTCAGGGGAGGCAGCAGAACAGTAGGAAACGCATTGATGTCAAATCACAGAACAAGTATAATCCCTGCTAAGGTCTCCGCTGTGACAAAGATGGTGTCTGAGGTTTCTTTCTGTCCAGCTGAGAACTCAGTAATCAGCTGACTTGAGTGGAACAGAGAATCTCTCCAGTCTCTTTAATTTCTAACCTTAAAAACATTTTCGTATTGGTAAATGGCATCAAATATTAGATGAGAATAAAAGAAATTAACACAATGTTTATAACTCTTCTCTAATATTTATTTCGTTTAAAGCCTAGAAGAGCTATTTAGGAAAAAAAAATGTAACTCACATGGTTTTCTATTAACTTGTCAATGAACATACTAAATTTAAAAATGCAGATTATGAGGTATCATTTATGAAACTTAAGACATGTTTAAGGATTGGTATTGTCATGTAAATCTAATAAGAAAACTATTCTTCCACCAGGGAGATTTTATCTTTATATCTAAAATATATTCTTTATCTCTTTTTCATGAGAAATATACCTTTATTAATATCTATCCTGTGTAAAGTAGTAGGCCAATTCCTTGTTGTAAAGAAAGTCTATAGATATTATTTGCAAGCTAATATGTAATTGAAATGTGCCAAACAATACAATCCCTAAGAAAATGAATCATTTTTGATAGTTGAAATTTTCCTCCAGGTGTTTGGTCGAAAAACCATTGTGTTTTTAACATTTTTGTTGGAGAGAAATATTTTTCTAATCATGCATCTACAAACTCCTGCCCTTTTAAATAAAATGTCTTGGACTTAGCTCAGCATGTTTTTAATTGACCTTGGATTATCTTGTCAATGCGATGAGTTAAAACATAGTGAGTTCTTTGCTGCTTCTTGAATTTTGTAGGGCTGAATTACCAGGATCCTGAATTTCTGATTTCTGACTCCTGACTGGTGTATATTTGGGGATATCATATTTTCAGCTTTCCCCCTCTCTGCTGTCAATCTGCCCAGCAGTGTGCTCTTCTATCCTGCTTTCTTCTGATGGCCACCCCCACCATGTCATTTCTAACCTATGGCTTTTGTACTATTTTGTGAACGGGTAATCAATAAGTACTTCTGAAATAAAAGCACGAGGAATCAAAGCTCTATTTTGGAGTAAACTGTGTATTGTTAATTTGTGAACATCAGGTGGAAGTCTGGAGGATATTTTCTAATTTTTATTTTTGGTCTCACTTGCTATTGCTCAACTGCATTTCATTCACATCATTGAGGTTACCATCTAACTAATTTCAAATAAATGTGATAAGACGTATACATAAATAGCAGTGGAAGTTGTAGTGAATGAGGATAAATCTAAGGAATACTTAAAAGTACAGATGACAGTACTGATGACAACTGGAAGGCAAGAGGAACTTGTATGAGGGCTAACTCCAAAGTTTCTTGCTTGAAAAATCTCTGAGATGGTTGACCCACCAGGAAAGGATAGTTTTACCCTCTAGGCAATGGGAAAGATTCTGAATATTTTCAAATATTATATTGTAGAATAATTATCTTGGCTATACACTATGGGAGGGACTGGGAAGAGACATAGAGAAAGGCAATCCAGCAGAAAATCAAAAATCTAGTCTAGTTGCATGGAGCTGAAATCTCACATTCAACCATGCTAATGGAAATAAAGAAAAGATGATATGAGACATGATGAAAATTTTAATGTGGAATTCAGAGTTGTAGAAAAATCAAAGATGGAAATATGCTTTTAAGTCTAGATGGGCAAGATAATAGTGATTTCATCTATTAAGTCACAGGAGTATGTTCTGGGAGAAACCTTTCCTCAATTTTCATTTGTATCTCATATTCCTGTTCACCTAAGCATGTGGTATTCAGATTGTGCAGATTAATTGGTCTCCATTATATATTGTTAGGTTGTGTGCATGTGTGAGTGTGTGCATTTCATTCTCATTAGGTTAGGCAAATTGTGATTGCTATATATGACCTGAGAGAAGAATTTTCTTTTATTGGTTGCAAAAAAACTTAAAATTAATTTTTTTTATTGATTGGCTACTACCAATCCATGACTTTGTTGATATTTAGACTGAGCAAAAATAAGAAAAAAAATAATTCATATGGTGAAATGATGAAGATAGTTTATTTCAATGGGCAGTATTTTTGAGAAATACTTATTTAATAAAAGTCTTATGACTGCTGTCTCCAATAATTTTAAAAGGATGTTCATAACAGAAAAGAGTTAACTTTAAAAAGCTATTCCATAGAAAATGACACAGAATACAAATAACACATTTTACTTTGAAATGTAAATATAAACTAGAATAATCTTGATTACAGGGAGACAAAATCATATGCCTCCATAGAAGAAAATTCGCCAGTTAAAAATAGCCAAATTGCTTTTCTCACATACTTTCCTAAAGACATGCAATCTATTTTTTTTTAAGTATTTTGATTCCAATTAAAGAACTTCACTTTTTCCTCTTTAAATGGAAACAGATAAAGCAAACCTTACTTAATAATGTCATCCTGAATGATATTAAGCAGTGGCTAGGTACTAAGTCCTCATTCAGTAATAATTTTGCAACATTTTATTTTTTTGCATAATTTCTTCCTCTTAAGGGAATGTACTCCTTTCCAAAACCTGAAACAAAATATATAGTTTTAATATACTTAATCTTTTTCTCAATCCATTAAGCGAAAGAACATTTCTAATCAGCTAATCACAAATAAATTTCATTTCTTACTATGATTTTCATTGTAGTTCTTTTTAAAGGCAAGTTAGCTTTCTATAGGTGTTACTCATGAGGTTAAGTTATAAATTTTCCCAGCAAAACTAATTAAAAATAAGTTTTTTCTCAGGATTGCAAAAATAATTAGTACTGTAGACAAGTCTTTATAACAGAGGGTTTCATAGCTATACTGTATTTTTACTGAATCAGTTTGGTAGGTAATTTTATGGTTTGTTTGTGTCTATTTAAATGAATCAAGTCAGTGAGGCCTCTGGCTATAGAGCATTTCTTCCTTTTCCTCCTCCTCCTTCTTCTTTCCAACACATTATATCTTCCAAATTTCTGGGTCAGCTGACTTACTGTCATGGGTTGTCTAGTCTATCACTTTACAGTTTCCCTTTTGTAACAAGATCTTTTCTTGTAATATTCTGTTCAGTGTCTGTCTTTGCCACTGAACTGTAAATCCATGAACACAGTAACTGTGTCTATCGTGTTCATCACTGTATCCCCAGTATTTACCTCAGTGCTTGGTATATAATAGGCACAGGCTTGTAATCCCAGTGGCTTTGGAGGCTGAGGCAGGAGGATGGAAAGTTCAAAGCTTAGCCTCAGCAATTTAGCAAGGCCCTAAGCAACTTAGCAAGACTGTGTCTCGAAAAATAACAAGGGCTGGGAACATGGCTCAGTGGTTAAGTGCCACTGAGTGCAATCCCTAGCACCAAACATTTATTTTATTTTAGCAAATAAAATACTTAATAAATATTCACATTTCTGAGCTTAATCTACCCAGCCTAGTAAAATTTGGAAGTGTGAATTTTCAAGTAGTTTCCACCTTCCAGGAAGTGTTTTCTCCAAGCATACAGAGTAATAGGATTCTCATGATAATATTAATGTCAGGTACATTCTCTTCATATACACTGCATAGCTACATATCAGGTAAATCTTCCTCACATATCAACAGAAGGGTGAGAATATGGATTGCTTACAGACTAACCCAACCTTTTCTTACCAGATTCATTCAGTGCAAATGATCATTAATTCATTCATTCAAAGAAATACTGATTAAGCTACTAGCATGTATCATGCCCCATAGGTTGGACCCTATATGAGTTTCCTAGGGTTGTGGTAACAAATTCTCACAAAATGATGTCTTAAAACAACAGAACACAGGTCTGGAGGCCAGAACAGAGCAGAACACAGGTCTTAGGGAGAATCCCCTGCCACATTTAACTTCTGGGGTCTCTGTGTGTTCCTTAGACTGTGGTACTATGGCACCGGTCTCTGCCTGTCTTTACATGACCTTCTCCTCCTTTTCCTCTCCTCTTCAGTCCCGTATAAGGTCATGCATCATTGGATTTTGGACCACCTGGATAATCCAGGGTGATTGAGACTTCTTAATACATTCCCTTTTTGAGAGGAGAGGGAAGGTGTGTCTCCATTCAATTCATTACAGATACCATAGTGAATAAATTCCCTGTCCTCATGGAATTTGCATTCAAATAGAAAAGACAGCTTACAAACAGGAAATTTTAATAAAATATGATGATGTAATTAAAGGGTCCATAGGTACATCTGTCTGGGAGTGTAAGCAAATCTAAACTACCAGAAAGAAAGCTTCCCAACTGATGTGATGTCCATGAAGGGGAACTGAATAGGAATTGACCAGCAGAGAAAGTTGGGCTCAGTCAAGAAACTGGAAGAAACTCAGCATGGTTAGAGAATGATCAATCTGGAGACATATACTGGAGGCATTTGTAAATAGTTGAGGGTTTTGGAATTTATCCTGAGATGAAGTCAGAGCTCTGTGATAGACCCACACTAATACAATAAAACACAGAAATTGCTCTGTCAGGACCAAGGGTTTCAGCACAGGTCCTTTATTTCCATATGTCAAATCTTGTTCTTTCAAATATTTGATTGTAGCCTTAATGTAAAACACAGCAACATAGTAAAATTGGTTTGAAAGATAGTGATAGTTAAAATATATTTTATTGTAGATAAATAAAATTTTGATATTGAAAATTTAAAATTGGTATGAAAGATCTGTACATATTTAATCCAACATTCTTACATTATAGATGTCAAACCAAAGTCAAGCAAGGCTATAATTGTGCTTGGGCAACAAAAGATCTGATTCTAATAGAATTTCTTGTTAGTGAAGCGGTGATTTCAAGTACCATTAATACCAAGGGCTTGGAGACAGATTAGAGTTGAATTGCCATCTATGATGTTAGACAAGTAAAATAACTAATTATGCCAGGAATAATAGCAGTACCTACCTATTAAGACCATGAACATAAATTTCATGTGAATCTGAAGCTCAATGCATTATGCCAGGAACAGAAGATACTGACTGTTGATGAAGATGAGGACGTTGGTGGTGTTTTCCCAACCATCTCAGTCTCATGGTCTATAACACTTGCTCGCACTGTAACAATGTGTCTCGTTAAACACTCTTATTTTCAAATAACTTGATTATTTACATATTTTACTCTCCACAGAGGACTATTCAGGATTCCCAATATAGAAATTTAAGAAACAATTATACAGGAATATGCATTTTTCAAAGTGTCACAACTTAATATTTTGTTATCCAAGTAAATTTTTAATTAAAGAGTTCATAAATACATAACTGATGCGTGTAAAAGGAGACATAGTAGTAAAACTGGAAGTTTACTATGTAATTATTTAAGTCAACACAATTTTCTATAGCAAAATAATTTGATTTTCAAAAGGCACCCAATTACATAATCTTATTCCTCATCTGAACTTTGAATATATGGTCTCAATAAATTACTAGTTGCCTGACTACTCCAGGTTCAACACTCTTGAACAATATTATTAATTTATAAACACAGCAGTTGCTGCGTAAATAATGTTTTCTTTTAAAATGCCATTTACTTTATCTTCAATGAGTTAGTGTTATTTTCTACTACAAGAACTTCTTAAAATTTGTTATTTTGTAATTTTCAATGAGCAAATGTGACATTTGGGGGCACAACAGTAATTCCCATGATACCAGTGCTATTTTGAAGATTAGGAAATTCAGTGAAGACCAAATAAAAAAGCTCCAGTACATTATGTATTGGATAAGGTGGAACTGTTTAACTTGTCTTTGTACAGATTATGAGCTAACAACTCAACATTGTAATAGACTGCCTGAAAATACCTTGATTAAATCAGAATGACAAAAATCTAATTCCAAAGTTTAATACATTTCTCTTACTGAAAACTGAACATATATAAATTTTGTTTCTATTTACAATTAGATTTCTTAAAACTTCTCTTAAATGCCAGGACTGTTTCTTTAATGTCTCAGCAATAGCACTAAAGGTTCAGATTTTCTATAGTACATATGTCATTTTATAAAAATGTCATTATTCTGAATATAAATTTGCACATAATATACTACACTATATTCACTTCTATGGAAGCCTTGAAGTATACAAATCTAATAACTTTTTAAGGTAGAAAAAGATGCAGTTTTCCTCCCACCCCCGAGACATACACATTAGGGTCTGAACACCACCAGGTACTCTACCACTGAGATATATCCCCAACCCTTTTAGTTTATTATTTATTATTTATTTATTCATTTATCTACTTCTTTATGTTCCTGGAGGTTGAATGCAAGACCACTTTATTATTTTTATATTGAGACAGGGTCTCAGTAAGTTTCCAAGGCTAGCCTGGAACTTGCAATCCTCCTGCCTTACCCTCCTGAGTTACTGGGATTACAGGTGTGCACTACCATGCACAGCTCAGTTTGCTTTGTGACTATATATTTTAAAATTCAATTTGCTTCCTGTGACTTATGAGATTTAGAGACATTATTCATTTATAATAATCAAAATAAAAACAAGCTTTAACCTAAGCAATATTAAAAGGTCTTATTGATTTAATATTATGGAAAACCAATAACTGATTTATTATTATGAATTTTAGTATATGGAGAAGAAATAAAACAAGAAGCTGGAAACCTGAATTCTGTCATAGTCCTATAAGAGCAAGCTCTTCAATTTTTCTGTGCTTCAGTTTCCTTACCTCTGTTCTTATGCAGTTTCCCATCCCATACTACAAAAATTGTATTTGAATTAAGGCTCAGTAATACAGAAAATGAGGAGTGTTAATAAACAAATTGAACTGACATTTTCAAACGTCATCGAAAGATTAGTTAAATGTGTCCTCCATGAAGTTTTAACATACAGTTTTCTTCCCTACCATGCACAAGGTCCTATGTTTGATCTCCAGCACCATTAAACATTTTTTTAAAAGTTCTGTCAATAAAAAAAAGGTAGTATTTGCTCCATATGTTATCCCTCTTTTTTTAAACAAAAAATAACATTTTACATATTATCTTTCCAGCTACTACCAAACATCCAAGCATCTATTAGCTATATATTATATCTATATAGATAGATATAGTTATATAGATATAGATACCTAGACATCTAAATATATATGTGTTTATATATATAGATACCTAGACATCTAAATATATATGTGTTTAAATATATGTGTTTGTAAACATATATATTTAGATGTCTAGGTATCTATATATACAAACACATATATATTTAGATGTGTACATATATATACACATATATGCAGGGGGAAACTTATAAATTTAATGTTTGAACTTAATTCTATGAAAAATACAGAAGATCATTCTTTTTGTGTTAGTTTTTATTAAATTAGCTTATTTTTTTGTTTTTCAGTTCCTTTATTTGTTCTCTTTATATATACCTGAAAGTAGAGTGTATTTTGACCTATTATACATACATGGAGATAACTTATTCTAATTAGGATCCCATTCTTATGGTTGTACATAATGTGGAATTACACTGGTCGTGTATTTGTATATGAACATAGGAAAGTTATGTTGATTCATTCTGTCTTCTCTGTTCTTATCCCCCTCCCTTTTCTTCATTCCCCTTTGTCTAATCCAGTGAATTTCTATTTTTCCCTACCTGACCCCCCCTTAGTGCTACTAAGTGCTAACCACTTATTGTGTGTTAGCATCTGCGTATCAGAGAGAACATTGGGCCTTTGGTTTTGTGGGGTTGGCTTATTACAGTTAGTATGATAGTCTCCGCTTCCATTCATTTGCTGGCAAATGCCATAATTTCATTTTTCTTTATGGCTGAATAATATTCCATTGGGTGTATATTCCACATTTTCTTTATCTGTTCATCTGTTAAAGGATACCTACGTTGGCTATTGTGTATTGTGATGCTATGCACATTAATGTGGCTGTATCACTCTGTTATGCTGATTTTAAGTCCTTTGGCATGGGATAACTGGATCAAATGGTGGTTCCATTACAGGTTTTCTGAGGAATCTCCCTACTGCTTTCCAGAGTAGTTGCACCAATTTGCAGTCCCACCAGCAATGTATAAATATACCTTTTTCCCCACATGCCCACCAAAATTTATTGTTGCTTTATTCTTGATAATTGCCATTTTGACAGCAGTGAGATGGAATCTCAGTTTTCATTTGCATTTTCTCTAATTGTTAGAGATGATGAATACTTTTTCATATATTTGTTGACCATTCATATTTCTTCTTCTGTGAAGTGCCTGTTCAGTTCCTTTGCCCATTTATTATTGGGCTCTTTGTGGGGTTTTGTTGTTGTTAAGTATTTTGAGTTCTTTATATAGCCTGGAGATTAATGCTCTGTCTGAGGGGCAGGTGGCAAAGATTTTCTCCCATTCTGTAGGCTCTCTGTTCATGTTCTTAATTGTTTCCTTTGCTGTGAAGAAGCTTTTTAGTTTGATACCATCCCATTTATTGATTCTTGCTTTTATTTCTTATGCTTTAGAAGTTTTGTGAGGAAGTCAGTTCCAAGCTGACAACATAGAGAGTTTTGCCTACATTTTCTTCTAGTAGGTGCAGAGTCAGAGTCCTTGATCCACTTGTGTAGGGTGAGAGATAGGATTTCAATTTCATTTTGCTACGTATGGAATTCCAGTTTTCCCAGCACCATTTGCTGAAGAGGCTATCTTTGGAAGATCATTCTTAAAAAAATGATACAAGTCTTTCTACTTTGTGGAAACAGATACCAAAACAGTCTGTGAAGCCTTGTCTACTGGCTCAAATGTTTTAAAGGAGACAAAATAAGCAATTATATAAAATAAAACTTTTAGTCTTTTTATTTAATTTTGTAACATAATCTTAAAATGTGGGGTACTAAGAATAAGTCTACTTTCTTCATATCTTTGTAGGAAAGAAGAAGGACTCATGTGGTGGGGGACAACCTCACCTCTTCAGCACTTAGACAAAGCTCATTTATTTGGGATTAGCTTCCTATATACTGAATTCTGAAATAAAGGCCAAATATGTTGAGCTTGTTTGGTATCCATGGCCACATTTTCAAACAGGTATTATGTTATAGCATAAATTAGGGTAAATTTTAATGTGACATTTGTGTTTCAGCTTCTGACATGGCAGCAGAACAAGGGCAGATTCTGGTGATTGCCACCGCCGCTGTTGGGGGATTCACTCTCCTCGTCATCCTCACTTTGTTCTTCTTAATCACTGGCAGGTAACTGCAACAGATTATTTTCAAGATTTTAAATAACCACTCTTTTTACACTGTGTATTTAAATGCTTTTAAGTGTAATAAAGCACAGTTGAGCCAAAGAGGGACCCTGGCAGATTGTGCTCTGATAGAGAGCTTTACATGGCAACATGGCCACCATCATTAGTCCTTGGTACCAACAAGCCCCTGAGCACAAGAGTACCCAAAGACTTGGTAAAGACAGCTGAAATCTATGAATGATAAATCTGCATTCTGTAAGTTACTTCTGATTTTTTCATTTAACTATATTCCATTTGAAAGATACTATGAAAGATATTTTTCTAGGAAAAAAAATTTTGCAGAGCAAACAATTTATATGAAAATTTTTATAAACTTAATATTACAGAAATGTGACTTTCTATCAATTAAATATTAAAGCTGTTCTTAGAATAATAATGTTAATTGGGTTTATAAATCTGGTATTACTTTTCCTTAGGTAATATGGATAAAAATGTAAATTAATGATAACTGTAAAATAGCAAGGAGCTGGGGTGTGGCTCAATGGTAGAGTGCTTGCCTGGCATGTCTGAGGCACTGGGTTCAATTCTCAGCACCACATAGAAATAAATAAAATAAAGGTCCATTGACAAAATCAAACAAACAAAAATCCTGTATTTAAAATAAATAAATAAATAAATAGATAGATAAAATAGCAAAAGACCTAGATTTGAATCCTGACTTGTGCTCAGAGTCCTTCACCCATCTGAACCTTAGTTTGTATTTTTATATAGATTTGGTATGATAATTTAATACACTAAAAACATTTATTGATTTTTTAATTATATTGGATGATTATTACTATGACTCAGATACTGACAATTTAGAAAGAAGAATGAATATGTAGGAAATTATTTTAGAAGTGTTGTGTCTTATTAAACTCTTTTGATATTTGACCAAGGTTTCTGTCAGAAATCATAAATATCTTCAGATCATTTCTATAAAGATAAATATTGATATAGATATCAATAGGAGCCCAGAAATACCTCAAGAAGTCTGGGGTAATACATGTAGCATACATGTATGGCACATACCAATGCTGTGATTTAAAACCGAAGTAAGGCCAGCCAAACAGTACACATCCATGCTGACATTAGCTGCAGTGCACAAACCCTATCAGGAAACCTGGCATCTGATAAAGAAAAGGGAAAAAAACTCAGGAATAATAAATAGCTACTGTCAGGAGGAGTAGTTCAGTGAACGACAAACAATCTTTGTTTTATTCATTAAAAAAAACTCTGCTGAGGTACCAATATTTTATTAAAATTCATTTAACAATTGTACTCAATTACAGAAATCAGTTGTAGAATACGTTTCTCTAACAGGATAAAAAACACCACCAAGTCCTGGGAGGAGATGACTTCTGATAGCACTTTGCCATCAGCACAGCTGAGATACAACCCATCTTTTACAATGAATAAAAACAAATTTTGGATTTGCCAAACCAATAAACCATTAGGTCGAAGACAAAATATTCTCGCCTCAAGTAAACACAGCGTAGAAAAACCTTAACCACTGTTTTAGTCAGCTTTTTCCCTTTGTGACTAAATGATCTGACAAGCACAACTGCAAAGGAAAAGGTTTATTTGAGGGCTTACTGTTTCAGGGTTCTAGTCCATAGAAGGCCGGTTTCATTCCTCAGGACTCAAGGTGAGGTGGAACATCATTGTGGAAGAATGTGTCAGAGGGAAGCAGCTTACATCATCAGGAAGCAGAAAGAGACAGAAAGAGAGAGATGCCGCTCTTCAGATACAAAATATATACCCCAAAGCCACATCCCAATTCTCACCTCCTCCAGGCACATCCTACCACTTTGATTAATCCCAATCATTTCTCCTCTGAACCTTCCTGCATTGTCTCACATGTGAGCTTTTGGTGGACACCTCACATCCAAACCATAACAACCAATATCAGGGCCCACTAGTCATAAAAACAAAAAAGAAAAACTGTACACACTGGTGGAAGCCTGCTCTTTTTACTGAAAAACATGCTGAAATTCTTTTAATCCTACATAAGATGCAAGGAGAGGGATCAGAAGATAATGATTGATGGGGGTGGGAACACATGAAAGAAAGTTGCTTTGAGGTTAAAGGTACAAGCCTGGAAAAGAAAAATAAATAAAAACACTTTCGTTGTTTTGAAGTCACAATGACATTTTGGTTAGGTTAAAAATATCAAGTTGCAAAAACTTCTGCAGTACTACATGTTTATCAAAGTTTATTATGGAAATGTTTAGAAGAATAAAACTTACTATATGTTCAATGCTGTCTACCTCATAAATTCTCCCAATTGTGTTAATTTGAGGGCACTGATAATGCTCCATTTATCATGAAATTGCACCCCGTTTACAGACAATATGCTGTGGAGCCCAGAAAGCTTATTAGATTATGGAAGTAAAATAAGGCCATATAAAAAATCTTAACTTCAAAGATACAAATTATGCCATGTTAACTGTGATAGTTTAGACCAGATGGTAAATTTTGATTTTTAAAGATTTTTATTTTCCTTTTTGAAAATTCTTTCAAAAACTTTGAGGTACTGACATAAAAATATGATTTTTATTTAACAGCAGTGTCATATTTATCCCCAATAAGAAAAAAAAACTCCATTCATCATGGAAATTATATTTAAATGATATTTTATTTAATAGTGATTCAATATATAGCAAAATTAGATATAATTTACAAGCTATATTTATATGTGACTTGTGGAATATGAGTTAAGGCCTTATTGTCTGTAAAGTAGTTCAGTAAATAATGATTTAAAGCATTTTATGAAGATATCAGAAAGTACTATGTTTAATATATAAACATAGCAATTGTAAAACATTCCAATCTTGTTGGTTAAATAAATTTGCCTGATAAACTTAAGAAAAGGGCTCAAATGTTACCTTTATTTGAGATTTGAAGCAGAAAATGAATAACATTTAAAAAAAGAAAATGATGATAAAGAAAAATTTATACAAAATTTTTTCAGGTTTTCTATTTCCACATTTGCAAATTTATATGACATCAGAAGCCACTTCAATATTCTCACCCTGAAGAGAACAATTTGAATTACATAAGAAAAAAATTTATTTTGAAGTATTTCTTATGCCTGCTAGTAGAGGAATACTCAGTGAAAAGTATCCTATGAAAAGTGTAAGACATTCTGATAAATATTCAACTTGCAGAGAATTTGAGACACAATCCACATGGAAAGACTGGATTATATACCAGAGATATATTTGGTTTTACCAACTAGAATGAGCAGTTTGATAAACTGTGGGATCATAGAGATGTTTTTGGATTTATTTGTATTGAAGAAGTCATGGAAACCCAGTTATCCATTGAGAGAACAGAATATTCTTCCATCAGATTTCAATTATTAAAGAAATAAAATTTTCATGTTTGTTAGCATTGAAAATGGAAGATGCCTTCCTAAACTTCTAAGATTCTGACTCAAAATCAGGTTTTCATTTTGATTTTAAAACTTTTTACACTCTCCAAGTATTATAACTCATACAAGAAAGAAATGATCGTTTTGTACATTATAAAATATTATATAAGACTCTTGCCTTTTGGATCAATCTACTTCACAGTAGTTTGTACTTATCTGGGCTAATATTGATGTACATCACAATGTGTACACATTATAAAAATATGTAATGTTTGCACATATTATAAAGATATTCTTAAAAGTGGTCTTTATGGCATGAACCTTGTCTATGGATGATATCTATTTTAATTACTGTTGGTTCTTATCCCACATAATTCTTAAAAATTGTTCTTTTTTTTTCTTTTAAAGGTGTCAGTGGTACATAAAGGCTAAAATGAAGTCAGAAGAGAAGAGAAGAAACCACTTGCAGAATGGGCATTGTGAGTAGTGTGGTGACTCCCCTCCATTATTTTATGTTGTTCCAACTTTTAGAATTCATTTCAAACTTACCTCCTTTGGGTTGAGGAAGGAAACAACAATAGCAACAACAAAAACCACTTCTAACCTTTCAGTGTTAAAGCTGTCATCTGGTTTCCAGCTTTCTTTGTAGAAATTGCACCTGCTTCTCATTAAATTGCATTACCTTTTTCCCAGTTCTGCTTGCTGGAAAACACAATAGACTGAATTTGCTAAAAATATAAATTGAATGATTTTATCTATTTATTTACCACTCACAGA
Source organism: Glaucomys volans (assembly GCA_020662805.1). Classification (NCBI taxonomy): domain Eukaryota; kingdom Metazoa; phylum Chordata; class Mammalia; order Rodentia; family Sciuridae; genus Glaucomys; species Glaucomys volans. The sequence goes on from JAJEJO010001916.1 coordinate 234,329, forward strand.
ATCAGCATCCATTTTATTTAGTAGATGAGATACAGAGACATTAAGGAATCTTTATTCCTTCTTGTAGGGACTATCATTTAAACATATAACAAAACAATTTATTCATTAACACTAAAAAAAGAATATCAGCTCTCTAGCTTTTAGAATATATAAGGAATCTTTGCACTGACTGTACAGTTATATTCATTTGAGGATCTCTTCCCAAGCTAACTTTAATTGCCACTATAGTTGGTTTGATAATTGCCATCCTCTCCTCCCTAACACCCACCTCCACCTCCACCTCCAAATTGCAAACTACTTTCAAGACAATTTCTCTACCATGAGACACTGAATTAACAAGAAAGGGATGTTCTCTAATTAACTGCAGTGTAGAGATAATACATGAAACAACTCGTTTAACTCCTTAAACTCATCTTTTATTTCAAATTAAACCAAAGGGCTAAGGTATTTTCCGATCTATATCCTTTTTCAAGGGAGAAAGGGATTTAAGTGAGGATATTAAAACTTAGTGGGATGATTTAAGACTATTCCTAAGGCTAATATGATTTCTTAGAGCAGTTAATGGATCATCTGCAATCAAATGTTCTACCCTCACTCCAGGTTAGGACTAAGACATATGCAGTTTTAGAAACTCTTGCAGGTTGGTCTTTTGTACAATAAGTTGGAGTCTCACTGCTCTGTCAGAGCTGAAAGAGACAATATCTGGCATGGAAACACTGTAAACAGGTTGCAGAAGCATGGATCCAGACACCTGGACAGATGACTTACACTCAGCAACCTTAAGATTCACTGCAGGGCATTTAGTACTGAGATGCTTAGGGAAAAGGAGCTCCTAGGGTATTTATTATCTGTTTTCTAAGTACCAGTTTAGCATAAACTAAACCAGATGGGCACAGCAAGAAGCACTGAAAATAAAGTGAGGCAGCCAAGGAGATAGGGAGAAAAAAATAACTAAACTGATGCTTAGAAAACAGAAATAAGTTAAATTAGTTAGTAACCAGAAATGATAGGCCAGGTTATAGTGTTATGTTGTGCGTATGCATGAATATGTAACAACAAACTCCACCATTATATAGAATTAAACTGCACCAATAAAAATGTGAAAAAGTAATATCAGTTAGTAACCAGATATGTAAAATCTAAACTAAGCTTGGTCTTTTTTTTCCTATACTAATACATTGTCTTTACAAGAAATATTAACTAGTCAGTTTATTCTGTAGATATGTGTCATCTTAAGTACTTGAATAACTTCACTGTTATAGTTATGTGTGTGTTATAGTTATGTGTGAGTTAGTAAATGATAGTTGTTCCCTGCACCTGAAGCAGTGTTTTCAACATGTCCGTATATCCAGTTAGATGTCACTAATCATCTAATAGTAGCTATCACATTTGAGTTTATAGAATTCAATTTGAAACCACAATCTAACCAAGTTACAATATTATCACATGACCTATGAAATGGAGGTAGAGATTCTGTTCTCTTTTCCTCCAATCTAAATTTTGAGAAGTTAAGAACAGCATAGCATTTCCTAGTCAGTGTCAGGTGTAACTATATTTGAAAATATGCTTTTCTGGTGCTATTTGAGAAATACTAATTTTTTGGTGATTGAATATCAAGCACTAATACAGTAGTCAGGAGGTAATAAATGAAGGCAATGAGCTTGAAGGATAAATGAAGTAAATTACTACTAATAATGGGCATTCAGTCACCTCCTCTAAACTCATTTTGTTATCTTTTATTTGCATTTGAGATTTTCTTGTGAGAGCATGTTTCCAAGCAGCCCCAAACAATACTTAATTCTGGATTAATATGATTTTTAATCTAAGTAGTAACAAAACCAAGTACTATTCACTTTGCCACAAATTTAGCTTTGGTCCTTTAATCCTTGTTATTTAGTAGTGACTATTACCTCTAAAACCGTACATAAGGTATTGAATGATAACAAATACATGAGAGAAGGTCTGTCCTCCAAGAGCTAGCAATCTAAAGCAGAAAATTACCCAGGTGGTCTGTGACTTCAGGCATTCACAGATGAACTGGCAGTCTTGCATTCCTATTTCCTAACCATCCCTACTCATCCCAATTGCTGATGGACTGTGAACATTCCATCCCCACCAGAGAAACAGCAGCAGCTACACCACCAATGACAAGACCTGGGCCCTTGCTTCCCACCCTTCCCACCAGGTTAGAGAAGCTGGTTCTCTGCAAGATATTAGCAGTCTGGCCATGAATGTAACTCAGAGAACACAGGAAAGGCCCATATCTGTAGTGGCCCTCCCTGTCACTGCCTTCCACTCTGTTCTACTGCTAGAGAGTTTCTGGAAGAGAGAGACCACAGTATTGGAGCGTAAGTTCACAAAAACCTAGTATTTTTGAGGGACCCTCTGGTGCTAGCTTATTGGGGGTGAGTAATGCCTCATTTCCCAACACCCTGATTTGAGAAGTATGAAATATGTGGGTCTTCTTCTAGTGAATGAATAAGCTGATGTGTTTTCTGGAAACTATCAGCAAGTCTATGAAACAACTCACTCATTTACATTGTAAGGTAAATAAATGCAAGAAGTCCAAGCTTTAAAGGAGGGAAGGGAAGAAGAGGATCCTAGGAAAAGAGAAGAATTTGTATAACAAGACAAGACTGACTACTTCAGTATGTGCCTCTTCCTTTTATGTGTTCGCAAGATGTATGACTCCTAAAATATTTTTAAACTAAATCAATCTTTTATTTTTGTTGCAGTGCGTTTCCCAGGAGTTAAAACTTACATTGATCCAGATACTTATGAAGACCCATCCCTAGCAGTCCATGAATTTGCAAAAGAAATAGATCCTTCCAGAATTCGCATCGAAAGAGTCATTGGGGCAGGTAAGTGTAAAATCTATACTTTGAATATGTGATGGCTTAATGGCTTTGTAGCTGATTAATAACATAATATTTTAAATCTTAGTATTTTGGTTATTTAAAAATTTTAAGGAGAAAAATTTTATATTTGTTATGCTATTTCTTTAAAGTATAAGTGTCCATATTTATTTTCCAGTGAGAAACTTCACAAAAGTTATTTTTAATATCCTATAGTCTTCTTTCATAAGGAAGATAAATCACAATGAAACTAGAGTACTTCTGGAATTTGTCTTGAAAATGCAATTTCAAGAGTTTTTCATAGGTTATTATAGATTTACTTAAGCCTCAACATCTATAGAATTCCACTATAATTAATATTCATAATGATGACCTTGAGGCTTTTCAAGATTCAGAAGTGTTCTGAAAATCACTGAAGGTAAAATTTGGTTCAATATAGTTTTATATCATTTTAATGCAAATTGATAATTCTCCATCTGTAGAATATTCCAATACTCAGAACAATTATTCAACTGTTATGGGTAAATGCAAATTAAGTATAAATCAGCCCACAAGTATTTATGCTGTATATTCATTATGAAAGCACTAAGCTTATGTAACAAAGGCACTCAAGAAAACAGGCTGACTCCTCTTTCAAGTCCTTGACCCAAAGTGAGTAGTCCATGCTGGTCTTGCACAGGCCCCAGTTCCTTTACTCCTTGCTCTGCCTCCCTACAATATGGTCAAAGACCTTCCAGCCAAGAGGAAGGATAAAGAGTTCTGTCTCTTCATCTTTGTCTTTGAAGCAGTATCCTGGAAATTGGAAACACATCTATTCACATCCCAATGGTTCAAATTCAAATATAATCAGATGGATACAAATGAGAGAGTTTGGAAATATAATCACTGCCAAGGCAACTATGGATGTAGCTAAATTGGTTGTGGGGTGCAGAGAAGAATGTCTTCCTAAGGTAGAGAAGGGAGACTGGATCTTGAAGGGGAGTATAGGTCTCATCAAAACCTGAATAGGAGTTATCCTTTGGAGAGAACAGAATGAACCCAAGCAGGGTCATTCCAGCCAACTGTCTGGTTTTTGCAAAGGTCAAAAGAAAGCAGTTTTTCCCCTGTCAAAGCTCTTCTCCCCCAGAAGGTCAGGTTACATAATTTGCAGGTCCAGTGCAAAGGGAAAATGCAGGGTCTCTTGTTGAAAAATTAAGAATTTTATGTATTGACAACAGAGCATTAAACCAACTGTAGGGTTCTTCTGAACTCATAGATCACATGCCCATGAATGCAATCTGACTTCTTAGGTACTAGCACTTCCTCAAGAATTCCTAGGACTTTTGGAGAGAGTTCTCCTTGAGTTTGTTCCCTTCCCTATGCACAAGTACATAGCCTTATCTCCTGCCTGAACAAATGTCCCTCTGAGTGCTGACACAAGAGTCCTATATATTTGATCCTGATGCTCTCAGTCAAAGAGGCTTCCCTATGAGAAAGATCAAGGACCTGGAATAGAACTGGATGTTCCATTCACTTCTACTGAACAAGGAAGACACCAACAAGCATAATTGCAAAGAGTGACTGCATTAAATTCATTTTGCTTTGGGGGTTGTTTTAGTTATACAGAAGAATGGAAAGGAAAGGAGGGTGAAAGTTTCCATTGTACAAGATGTTTGACTTTCTTCTTCTGACTCCTGGGAGAAAGTGGCATGGCCTTTCACTGGCATGGTTCAGAACTCACATACATTCAGTAGAAGCATTTTCTATTGTAACACTTTGTGAATAAATTAAAAATCAGTGTCTGAAATCATGGTGTTTAAAGAAAAAATCAAGTATTAAAGTATAAATGATATAAAGAAGTTAAACTTTTCTTCAGTTTTTGTAAGTTTTTTTCCCCAAAGCAAAGTATAAAACCCTCCACCAAAAAAAGGTATAACAGATTCTCCCAAGAGAACAATAACTACCAAAGGGATTACCTTAGTATTATATTTACCTGCTTTTCCTGCACTCAAGTCATAATGGGATATCACTCATTTGACAAAGACAGAATATTGAAATTATGTAGTCACTCCCTATGTGTTGGTCTCTTTTTTTAATCTTTATTCATCTTTAACTATTTTAACTTTCTAAAAATATGCTAAGGTTCCTTTTACTTTCTGTCTTTAAAAAGATCATAAAGATGAAAGCACTCTGTAAAACTAAGTTATTGTAACCTAGAGTTCCTCTTTGTGCCTCTACCTAGTACTAGGTAACTCCATTAGTTTGTGTATCTAAATCTCTGCATGTGGATAATCTGATGGATGCCAGGACATTTCCCATAGCCACAGTGTACAGGAATCTTTCTCCAGTATAGGCTTGCAAAAGGTGGGATGCTTTTCCTCACCCATGATAAGGGCCACAGCTATTTGTGCCCTTAGTTTGGACAGCCATGTAGAAATGTGATTGGAGGAAGGCTGTGATACAATGATAACAGACTAAAGAGGGAAGCCCAACAAGGCTTCTCTATTCAGATTTGTCTTGGTTCTTCTGTGGCATTCCTTCCTCCTGGGTGGGGGGCAGGAACCCTCTGGAATGAGGGTCAGAAAAGGTAGGTCAGAGAATTTCTATACACAAGCTACTACATAGAAAGGTGAGAAAAGGTTAGAGTAATAAATCTAGTTTGCATAACTCACTTTGGGGAAGAAAAATTCTGGTTTCTATGAATTGATTCAGGGTAAAAAGAGGGACAGGAAGGCAGGAGAAGATGAGAGAGCCCCCCTGAAAGGCCCTTGCAATATCCCTCGGGATGGCATGCCCATGTCCCACACTTCAGGGTGTGATTTTCTGAGTCCCAGCACTGGTCAATTTGGAGAAAAACTAACAATTATGTAACATCCATGGTACATTGCCTAACTTTGAATATTTTCCTTAGGTTGTCTCCTGTGCTTTATTTTTTCCCCACATATGATTATTTCTTCCTAGATTCCATTTCCACATCATCTGGGTGCATTAGATAGTTCTTGGAAATGTAAATTAAATGACTTATGTGGCAAAGTAGATGCCCAGTAGAAGTGAGTTGGGTGGGAGAGAGGGAAGAGGCCAGACATCATGTACTGATGACTGTTAAGGAGAAAGCTACTCAGGATTAAAGGACTGAGAATGGGAATGGAGAGGAGTCAATAGAGTCACAATTCATTGTCTAAGAAAAATCCACCAGACCTACATTTTTCTTTTTTTGACAAAGGAACAGTTATGTATTCTTTCTCCATTTCTAGTTGGGGGACAGAATTTACAATCTTTGGTATTTAAAAAATGAACATAACAATAACACATTAATAATTTCAGAAAGAGAAGAGCATGGGAAATGATATTACATTTGACCTATGAGAATTTGGGACACAGTCACTGAACAATGTTTATTAGAAGGTTAATACTTACTTATAAACGGCAAGGTGCTAATTAGCTTTGTCTTATGAAGTCCCTGGGCTCATCAGACACATATACATCCAACCAGTCTCCTCCAACCTTTATCCTGGGATTTTCAACTTTGTAAACATACAAATACTATGCAACTAAACCTTAGAGAAATTAATGTATGGATACAAACATATATACAGATAAATATATATACTTTTAACATTCCTTGTCTTTCACTCTAAGTTTCACTGGTTTTTTTATGGGTTTTGTAGGACATCTTTTTTTTTTTTTTTTTTTTTGTATATCACTATTCTATTTAAAAGTGGCAGCTTATCTTTGTTCATCAATACAGGCCTGAATTTCCATGAAAATGCACATTTCCATTTAAATGAAGTGAGCAGCTCTGTTCCATAGGAGACTATCAAGATCATCTATCTCCTTTGACTTTTTTGCATCATAAAATGAAATACTGTGGGCAGAGGACTTTAAAACATAAATTCTCAGGCTAAAAGAGCCAAGGCAGATTAGGGTGCAATCATTATTTTATACATATCTTAAAAGATAATGAGGAAACTGGTAAACTGAATTTTAATCATGGTCTGGAAAAGGTCATTGAAAGGCTCGCCCTTTTTCAGAGCAGTACCGATCCTATACCATTGTGAGAAAATCTTGCCTAGCAGAGTGACTGTAATTTTCAAACATTATGCCATTGAAAAAATCATTCTTGTGTTTCTAAGCCCATAGGGCACCCTTCTTAGATTTGACCTTCCCTAGTCTCAACGGAAATGCATAATATCTTCTCCGTCATTCATATTCTATCCCTTTATCTATACAAAACTCATTATTGCCTCTGCTATCAGCCTTCTCTGCTGGCTTAGTGTCACCATATTTTTTCTCTTCCAGAAAGTAGTCTAGAAAGTTTAACTCTTGGTTTCTCTGCAGTCACCTGCAGGTAAAAGGAAGTTGAAAGGACAAAAAAACGACATAGGTCAAGAGGGTGATGTACTCAGCCTAGTATTTTTATTCTGTAGCTGCCATCTCTTTTGAGGTCGTATTTGCCCTTGATCATGTACAAGAGAACACATTAACTTTGCTTTTCCTAATTCCCTTGCCACCCTAACCCAGCAGTCCTCCTACTTTAGAATGTAGTTCTAGATTATCTTAATTAACCCAATTATTTTGAAGAATCTCCTTTATTATATTTGTCCCTCTTTTTTCGGTCATATGAGAAATGTAAGCAATGTCCCAAATGTGGTTTCCCAATTCTTTTTTTGCAAGAAGAAATTTGTTTTGGTGGTCTATTTCCTCTAGATTTAAATAAGATAATATTTCTTGCATGCATTTTTGTTCTTGTTATCTACTTAAAGAATTTATGGTAAAAGTCTGATTTTTTTTTTCCAGTAGTCCTGAACACTTCTTGGCATAATCAATAAACTAAAAAATAAGTTTAACAACAAATTCTGGCAGTGCTTTTGTGCCCTTTACTCAGTAATTCCATAGTTTTCTAAATCAAATGATGTAATGAAAGATTAGCTGTACATCTTCTCCATAGATTACACGACATCAATAAAAAAAGACACAAATGAAAGCAAGACAGTCAGGTAGGAATCACAGCTTTGCTATTAACTCATTCTGTGACCTTCAGCAATTTTCAACTTTTTCAGACCCTTTGTTTCCGCACTTATAAAATGGATTCATAATAATAATAGCTATCTTGCAGGACTTAAGGGAGGATTAGAAATGACACATACTGGGGGTAATCATATAACAGACACTGTGGAAAAGCATGGGAACATGACTGTTAGGTTAAAAATAAATGCAGTTTTTAGGAGGACATGAAAAAAGGGAGACTGAGAAAAGAGGAAAAGGATGAGAGGATGGGGAGAAGGCAGGCACTTGGGGGTGGGTATTATCAAGTATGTATGCATTCATGTGAATATGCCATAATGAAGCCCATTATTCTATACAATTAATATGCACTAATAAAAACAAAGTTTAAATATTCAGTTTTGATGGCTGAGAATGATATTCATTGCCCAACTCTCAAAATACTTTATAATATAAATATCTACCCATGAAGAATTTGACCATCAATGCTTTATGTAGCTGGAAAATTTATGATTTTCATAGTTGAAAATTAGTAATAAAAATTAAATTTCATTTTTGTCGATACACTGATTTATACCCATGGATGCTAATTCTTTTTTAAATTTTTGTTTTTAATTGAAGAAACTGAAAGCTTAATTTTCTGTCTTGTGAAATTATATTTATTCTATGTTTTATTTTTGCTGTGAACAACTCATTTAAAATGTAATATGTTTAGCAAAAGAAAATTTATTTCAGTATTTTCATCTAAAACCATTGTAAACTATTTTGTCAACTATTCCTGGCACATCTGAGATTAGTAGATTTATTATCAGGAATAGAACTATATATCAGTGTCACAGACTTCACTTACATTTTATTTATTTACTATTCAACAGTCTAAATTTTATTTGGGGAACCACTTAATATACATTCATTATCTCATATATGGATTTGCCATTCTTGAAAATTGCCTCCTCATAGTTGTTTGATAAGTATTTTTAATAAACAAATGAGTAAAAAAATGAATAACAGAAAAAAATGTAGAAATATTTTAAATAATTATTTTAAATGATTGTGCCTGTCTTGGACAAAAATCTTAAGGGAGAGAAAGAGCATAACACTAAATATCAAATGCATAATATAGAAAAAATAAACAGAAAAATTTATAGAAATATTTATGAATTACAGTTGTTGCATTACTTTATATTAACAATTTACCTGATAAATTAGACCAAATTTATAGAATTCATTATGTGCCATTGCATTTACATAATGAAATAAAAAATTATACAGAATTTATTACATTGTTTTTTATTTATTTTTTATTTTTATAGACTGCATTTTGATTCATTGTACACAAAGGGGGTATAACTTTTCATTTCTATGATTGTGCATTATGTAGATTCACACCATTCATGTAATCATACATATACATAGGGTAATGATGTCTGTTTCATTCCACCAGTTTTTATACCCTGCCCCCTTCTCCCTCTCCTTTCCCTCTATGTAATCTAAAGTTCCTCCATTCTTCTCTCATTGCCCACCCCGCCACCTCCATTATATATCATCATCCACTTATCAGGGAAAACATTCAACCTTTGGTTTTTTGGGATTGGCTTATTTCAATTAGCATGATATTCTCAAATTCCATCCATTTATTTGCAAATGCCATAATATTATTCTTCTTTATGGTGGAATAATATTCCATTGTGTATATATACCACAGCTTCTTTATCCATTTATCTGGTTCCACAGTCTAGCTATTGTGAATTGAGCTGCTATAAACAATGATGATTTTTTTTTTATATATTGGGCTTATATAGCAGGAGAAAGAAAAGGTTTTCTGTAGCTTACAGGGAGCTTATTCATGTTTTAAACTCATTTTTCCTTTGTCTTCTTTACAAGTTGTGTATTGCTAAAATATTTGGTGAAATGATGGAAACTTGACCCTTATTTTCCAAATTTTACTGTAAGAATACAGGGGAAAACTAGGTATGCAACAGCTTTGACTCTTTATATTACTACAGTATACTGGTTATTTCTTGATTTGTAAAAATTACAATTCAAAACAAGAACATTAATCATCTCTCACTTTCTATAGACCAGGAACCCAGAAATGGCTTAGTTCCTGCAGGGTTGCTCACAAGATTTTAGTCAACTGTCAGCAGGGTCTGTGGTCTCACCTGAAGGCTCAAATGGGCAAGAATTGACTTCTAAATTCATTTAGCTCTGTCGTCAGATACAGTCCAGTGGGAGCTGTTGGATGGACAGACTTAATTCCTCACTGTCTCTTGGCTGGAGAAGACTCTCAAATTCTTGCCATATGGGCTTCTCGACATGCCATCATGCTTTAATTGAAGCCAATGAGAGTGTTAGTAAAGCCGAATATACACTATTTTATAATCAAAGTGACATCATATCACCTTGGTCGCATTGTATTGGTTCTAAGTATCATACTAGGCTCAGTTTACACTGACGGGGAGGGCATCACACAAGCCATGAATACTGGTTTGTAGGGATTGTTGCAGACTATATTAGGAATCTGCTTGCAGCATAGAGTACTGTTATGTCCTATTAGGACTCACAGGTGGTCCTAATTGTCCAGCTTGCACAGGGTGCAAGGGACACTTTTCCTTCAGTTGAATTCATGTCAAAGGTAAGTCTTAGATACCATCTGATGTTCAAGTAGTTTATTCTGGCAACACGTAAATGATAGGTAGTGGGAACAGATTAGTGTCATGAGCCAGATGTAATCAGGGCTCACACAGCTAACTTACTGATAAGGTCTCCAGTAGGAAACCTTTCCTGAAATAAGGGGGATTCATCCCCCTTTCTTACACTTATTCAGTTTAGGTCAGATAACTGACATAGAGAGAGTATAAGCTTGTAACTAGAGTAAGTTTTTTCTTCAGGTTTATGAGAGTCACAAAAGCAGCCTTGTATCAAGCACAACTAGGGGTTTTAGGTTCCATTGTCATAGAGGCAAGGTAACATCCAGACCTGTTTTTTCTGTACTACTAAGTGACACAGTTTCAGGTTTCTAAAATGTTTGGGCTTGTGACTATCATTGATCTTATAGCCACAATGTGTTTGTGAACTTGAGGATCATTTGAAGTTTTAAGTCTAGTATGAGTATGTTAAAGATGGCAGGTTTTTAATCAGAATAAAATTTGGAAAATAAGTTTAGATAAAATCGTATGCAGCCACATCTCTCTCCCATAAAGAAGTGCAATGTTATGCTGTAAGATTATTTCACAATTCCATATACTCAGTAATGTTGCTGGAGAGAACCTGTGCATTCTGCATTCTACATTGGTATGCAGTGAATTAAGGCCACACATGTGATCATAGGGTTGCTTTTATCAGCCTATAGTTTATCTATCATAAGCCACTTAGTTGATTATTCCCATAGTGATGCTTGTGTTCTCAATCTAACTGTCTTTGTATGTAACTAGCGACTTTTGTCTGTATAACCTGTCCAGCTAACCAGTTTATCTGTTGCTATGTAACAAACCATTCCCAAACTGAATGGCTTAAAATAATAATCATTTAATTACTCATGATTCTGTGGTTCCACAATTTAAGTTGGGTTCAGCATGAACTGGGGTGTTTTCTACCGGTCTGAGGTCATTTCTGTGACCACAATCATCCAGTAGGTGGACTGGTACTGGTTGTCAGAGGGTTGGTCTAGAGGTCTCAGCACGAATGGCTCATCTCTACTTCACATGACCTCTCCCCCTCCTGGTAACAGAACACGGCAGTGTCAAGGCAGTCTGCTAAGCTGATGAGATCAAGAATTGTAAAGCCCCTTCAGGCCTTGGCTCTGAACTCCCATAGCACAATTCCCACATGTTGGTCAAAGCAAGTCACAAAGCCAGCCCAGATTTCACAAGGTGAAGAAATAAATTCTACCTCTTCATGAGAGGAATCACAAAGTCATCTGGTAAAGGGATTTGCATATACTTATGGAGGAATCTGTGCCCATTTTTTTTTAACTTAACACATCATCAATAGCTTTTTTTAAGTGAATCATTATTTTCAAGACTAATATGGATAAGAGATTATGAATTTTCTGCTTTGTCTCTAATAACATTTTTGCTCTGCATCTTTAATGAATGATATTCATGTTTTCCATATTTAGCAACCACTGTGTAATCAGCTTTGCATGAGGTACTATGAGGCTTATGAAAAATGAAATAACAACAAAGCAGTTCAGGCTTAAGGGAGAAGCTAAACAAAGTATAATATATAAGGTAGAAAGGACAAATTAGAAAGAAGGAAAATCAAAATATAATAAAACATACATATAAATTGCTATTCAAATAATCCAGAAATTACTGCAGACTGTGAGATAAGATTGCATAGGAAGATTACATGGGAGAAGTGGCAGGAAGAGGTGTGGTGATTATGAAGAGGAATTTGGGACAATTGCAAGATATTTTAAGATTTGATGACATTGGCTCTTTATTTTATCTAATTTTCTTCAACACCTAGTCTTTTCCTTTTTCTTAATGCAAATGTCACTCTAGCCCTGCTTCTTAACTAATTAGTAATGGTTATGATTTGTTACTTTGGAGAAATAGATTCTATTTTTTTTTTTTTTTGACAGTGCTGGGGATTGAACTCAGGGCCTTGTGCTTGTGAAGCAACACTCTACCAACTAAGCTATATCCCCAGCCCTAGATTCTACATTTTAAGGAGAGGAATAAATAAATAAAATCATATTGCAAGGGGCATGCATGCAGATATGGCAGGAACTTTTACCATTTTTTTATAACCTACCACATAAATCGAAGTTTTTAAAATAAATTGATATTTTTCAAGGCTGATGCAAATAACAGATTCAGAATTTATTAGCTATCTTGTCTTTAATGCTATTTTTGGTTATGATGACCTATAAACATTTCAGTTGATAATGACATAAAGTTTAAGGCAATTAAAGAGGAAGAATGTTTTGATTTTACTGGGCCAATGAAAAGAATAAAGAAAAATACAGATCTGTATGCATGTGTACTTTATGTATATGTTCATACATGTGTGTTAGTCAAGTTGGCTGAGCTATGGTTTTGATATGGTTTGTGTGCCCTCCAAAGCTTCATGAATTGAAATTTAATCTCCATTTTGAGGTATTAAGAGGGAAGAAATTTAATTCAACTCTGGTGTTTAGAGGTGGGGCATCTGGAAGTGAATAGGATTCCCTAAGTTCCAGGATAGAATCCTCATGATTGAATCCTGGTGACTTCATAGGAAGAGGGAGAGAGACCAGAAGACACACAGATATAGACGTGTGCTCTGTCTCTTGCCATGTGGTTGCCCTGCACTGCCTTAGAACTCTGTCAACAAGAAGGCCATCACCAGACAGGGCCTCTTAACCTTGGGCCCCCAGAACCATCAGCCAAAATAAACCTCTTTCTTTATAACTAACCCAGTCTGTGATGTTGTGTTGTTGGTGTTATTGGCAACAAAATATGGACTGAGACAGGCTGCCATAATACAAACCATAGACTGGGTCGCTTCAACTACAGAAATTTATTTTCCCACAATTCTGGAAGTACGGGCAGGTTCTTGTGAGGACTTCCTTCCAGGTTGCAGAACATTGCCTTTTCACTGTGTCCCTATGTGAAAGAGAGGTAATCTTCTCCCTACTAGGCCACAGTTTAATCACATTAGGGCCTCACCCCTTATTTTACCTTAAGTATTTCTTGAGGACGTTATCTCTAGATATAGTCACATTGGGAGTTAGAACTTCAACATAGGAATTTTTGGAGAACACAATTCACTTCATATCTGTATACATGTGTGTGTTTGTATTTAGAAAGATAGAAATGGAGAGAGAGAGAAAAAAAAACAGAGTGAGATATTAACTAATATGAATTTTACTCACTTTTATCTGAGTTTCTGCATTGGTGGGTGTCCCTGTTAGGTTTGTCTAACCAGGAGAACTCTGAACTTAGTGTTGCATTTGGACCAAGAGTTAAAGCCAAGGGTTTAATTTGAGTGTCTTATGGTTATCAATTTGTCCAGAGTGGTAGAGCCCCACGAGAGAGTGGTAGGTTCCCTAAGTACTGCCTACAAAGATGTTTCATTTTCAGTTACTTCTCAGTTCAAATGCCGATGTGATTGCTGGTAAGACTGAGATGAAAGCATCACAGAATTAGTGTGAAAGCTAAGATCAGCTGTTTAATACATGTTTGATGCTTCAGTGCTCAGCATCTATAAAAAGGTTGACTTTTTAGTGAGTGCTTCAAAGAGGTGTTAGAATCTTCTCTTAAAATCAAGTATTTGCGATTTTATCACACCCCTTATTGATATCAGTGCACATTGTGTATTGACTGCTCCCTGATTATAGTGGAAGAAGTCCTTACTCTTATCAGGAAATAATTTATGTCACAGATAGGATTTGTTTATCCACAAAAAGTTTCCCCTCCCCATCGCCAGTTAATCTGTCCAATGTTTAGAAGTTTTTATAACCTTCCCACACAGTGAGTGGCACTTCCTGACTTGAGCCTGTCCCTACATGTTAGGGTTCATTTTATATATGTCCTTCAAACTCCTTATCCACTGAGGAGAAAGTTGTTTGAATTATGAGAACAGATGCCAACCAGTTTATCTCTCCGAACTTTGATTTCCTTATCTTGAAATAGAAATAAAATGTCTCTGCTCCTTCAGGATTGTTGTGAGAAGCAAATGAGATACCATAGATTCTGACTGACCATCCAACCTTTATCAGAGCAGCTCCAGTGAAAGCGTGCACTGCCTCACCTGACAGTCCATTCCCTTGAGATCAGTTTTAGTAAATTGAGGATCTTTGTGAGTAAAAGTGTGCTTCCTCATTACTTTTAACTCTGCGCCACTGGCTCTGCAGAATTAAACTTATACTGTGTGAACTCTTCTCCTGTACCACAACCCTTCAAATATTTGAAGACATGTAAACCTCATTCGTTATCTTTCCCCAGCCTAAATTGTCTAAATCTTCCAATCATTTCCATTTGACATGATTTCTGGTAACATCATTCTGGTCATCTTCCTCTGGAGAACCAGAATTTTCTCTCAGTGTTTTCAGAACCGAACCAAACATTCCAAATGTTTTTGACTCCATGGAGAAAAAACAGAACTAGTGCCTTTTCCTGCTGTGCTTCGATTAGTGCAGCCTGGGTTTGCATTTACTTTCTAATCAGCTGCCATGCACTTTGGCATAGGGAAAACTTCCTACCAGCTCATCCCAAATGGTGGTTCTCAGATGAGTTCCTATTAAGGCAGACCTATACTGTTTTCCTCCAATTGATTTTATTATGCTAAATGCAATATTTTAGTTATAAGCCTACACTATAAATCTATATCAATTAATATACTCATTCCATCTGTAAAAACTTATTACACATAATGTATTTTATATTCTCATTTCATAATTATTACTATTAAAATTTTATTGCTTCTATAGGTAAATTCTCCCAACCTGTCCATGTCGTTTCTATCTCAGTTAGATACTGTCCTTTTCATTATCATCTGTGATGTTTTCTGCCTTGCAAATTAGCTACATGTCCTTATATAACAGTTCACAGCTCCATGTGCAGTAATTTTTCAGCAGACATACTAATTTTTTTCTTCTTCATTGGGATAATTATGTCTGCATTGTTGGAATTCCATGTTTTATAGAAACCTTTACCTCACACTTTACACAGTATCTGATCATGAAATGGTGCGCAACCAATGTGCATTCTTTTTCACCACAGCCCTGAAATTCAATATCCAGCTACAGCCAGTGCTTTCTTTCCTAGACTGCTGGGCATCAGAAATTGAAAATGATCAGTTTTTCTCCAAGTTCTGACCCTCTACACTTCATCAGTGTTCTGAACTAAGTCCAAATAATAGCTTTGTTGACTTTTTGAAAGATGGAAATAGCAGTAAGGTAGATAAATATGATCAAGTACAGTCTCTCATTCATTGCTTTCCTGGTGGAGTAAGTTCACAGGACAGGAAAGTATGTCCTATGAGAACACTCGAGACTTGAAGATGAGCTCTCTTTGTAATCTAATGTGGTTTTTTTATTTGGTTGGAAACCTGTGGTATTCTGCTCCCACCAGAATCTTTCCCATTGGTCCAAGAAAGGTAGAGAGTTATTAAATGTTTACATAGCTGGGTTTCCATCTTTTTTCAGTCCTTACAACCCTAAATCACAAGAATAATGTCTGTTTTACAAATAAAGGAACGAAGCCTTTGAGAGGTTAAATTATTTGATCAAAGGGAACCAGCTTATAAATAGTAAAGTGAAATTCAGTCCCAGAGTAATCAGCTTCAGAGCCCGTGCTCTTATTAATCTCAACTCCATGACACATAACCTTTTACATTTCTGAATCTATACTTCCTCCACATTAATGTCTGGTATGGTGCTCTTTCTTAAACCATCTTTTATTACATAGTCCCCACTATCTTAGGTAGATTTCGCTGTGTCCCTTGCTTTCATACCAGGGACCTGTCAATCTCTCTCTGCACATACTTTCCAGCTCCATGATGTGAAGACTGGAGTTGCTGATCTGAGTCTTTGTGATGACATAGGGGAAGAGGTAATCATCACTGCTATCACCACCTAACTCTGAGCGCACTGATGTGCCCCCAAACCAAGTAGGACCAACATTAATGTGCGGATTGATTGTTACCTTGAAGCCATTCTTTAGGGCAAGATTACATATTTTTCTCATTTGAAGCATGATTCACATGTTCTTATGTGGTATGTCAATCCATCAGCAAACACTGTCAATTCTGCCATGAAATTATATGTCAGAATTCAACCACCTTTTACTATTTCACAGCTACCACCCTGGCCAAGTTGCTAGTATCTCTCCTGGCCTCCCTCCTTCACCACTCCTCTCAGAGAACCCTAGAACTGGAAGATTCCCCTGAAATGTATACCAGATTGTGTCACTCTGTGCTCCAAACCTTCCAATCATGCCCCAAACCATTCAGAGTAAAAGCCTGTTTGCCTGCTAAGCTCCCTCTTCAAACCTGTCTCCCACAACCTCTCCCTGCTCTTTGGCAGTAATCCATGTCCTTGCTTTTCCTCATGTGTCCCATGCACTCCCATCTTGAGACTTGTGCTTGATTTTCCCTCTTATTGGAAAGTTCTTAGCTCCAGGAACACTGTGGCTCCTTCCCCCACTCCTTCACTTCCCGCAATCTCTAGGACAATGTGAATTTGTCCGAGAGAACTTTCAGATCCTTTGTGAAGGATTCACAGTTTTCCCTTGACCCTGCATTTACTCCACAGCAGTCATTACCAGCCAGAGTGCATGTTTCCTTTTGTTTCTCCTACTGTTTGTCTTTCCCTTTCCCTTTGCACTGCTGCACGCTCCGCCCTTTAAGCAATACTTGATGTATATTAGGTGCTATATAAATTTTAATGAATTGATATAGAATTTGCAGTTTTAAAAAATGATGGAGAGCATTTATTTATCTGCTACATGACTTTATAGTCAAGAAGATTATAGCCTGATGTTGGGTTGGGGTGAAGATAGTAATTCATACATTTCCAGGGATAAGTGCTGTGATGTAGGCATTAAGGTATATCATCCTCTTGAAGGAAAAGCAAAAAAGTTAAATTGAATTTTAGGAAAACTTTAGTAAGATTTGCAGTTAAAATATCACTCCGATATCAGTGTGGAGGGAGGATTTAGATAAGCAGGGATTGACAGCAGAAGAAACAATAAGAATGCAAGGATTCATGAGAGCAAGGCACATAGAACATGTCTGGTTTTTGACTGGAAAAACTGAGGAGAAGAAGATGGGAATACTTGGGAGAAGATTTGATATCTTGAGACCATGTGGAAGAATCAAATAGATTTCAAACTCAGAATGAAATTCTGGGTTATTATTGTTTGATGAAAATCACTATGCTGTTGATACCTTTTTTTTTTTTTTTTTTTTTTTTTTGATACTAGGGATTGAACCCAGGGGCACTCCACCACTGAGCCACATCTCCAGCCCTATTTTGTATTTTATTTAGAGACAGGGTCTCACTGAGTTGCTTAGCGCCTAGCTAAAGTTGCTGAGTCTGGCTTTGAACTCACGATCCTCCTGCCTCAGCGTCCCAAGTGCTGGGATTACAGCCATGTGCCACCATGCCTGGCCCTGTTGATACATTAAATAGCATGTCTTTATCCCATTATCTGTAGCTTCTGTGAAGACAAGAAATTAACTTAAAGGATAAAGAGATTTATTGTGATGAAGAGCCCTGCCTCATGCAAAGCAAGTCCCTAAAATACAATGCCCAGCTTCCGAATGTGCATGGCAAACATGACAAGGTCCAGAACAGAAAAGTGAATTCTGTCCACGAACGGGCAGGAACGCTTTGCTTGCTGGAGTGTAAGTGAAGTCCAGAGGATTGGCTGAGCTTTTGTTGGGAGTTCAATAGCTCTCTCCACAGAAGCAGCAGTCACGGTGATTAAGGGATGACAGATTTTCATCACAGTTAGAGTCTTCTTTATTTTTCCCATTTTAAAAAATATTAAGTTTTAAAATCAAAATGATTTGTGCATAGTTTTAAAAAGAAAGAAATAGAAGGACTTATATTCAAAAGCTCAAGGATGTCACTTCTTCCCTTAGCACCACCTCCCCTCGCCAACTTAACCCAGTTCTTATTCACGTGTGGTGACAATTCTTAACTGATTCTGTTTTGTTTTGTTTTGTTTTTATTCTGATGATTACCTTCATATATATTTTAGCGGGAGACATTATCTATTGACTTCCTATGATCACAGATAAAAATTTAGCTACCTTAAATACCCCCATCTCTGCTCCTTTCACTATAATAGTTACCTGTTTCACTGGTATTACAAAATTTTATATTCCAGTTTCTATAGATCTTGTTCCCACAAATACAGGCACTGCTTTTGTACTTATGCTAGTTTCCTATAATCAAAATGCAAAATGTAAAAACTGTTTATTTTCTGCTGAGATTTCTAATATAGCAGCTCCTGATAGTCAGATGCCATTTTCTGCTAAGCCAGAGAGAAATGTTTAGCCTTTCTTTGAATACTGAAGTCTGTTGGTCCCCTTTAATAACACCACTTTCTGTAGAGTAGATTTGCCCTTCTGATGTCCTATTGGTAATGCTGCTGGAAATTCGTGGCTGAACTGCTCTTGAAAGGGGCCTGACAAATTGTGCCCCAAAGGCTAAATTGCCTGGTTTTTTGGAATACAGCCACACCCATTTGCTTACTTATTGATATAGCTGCTCTTGTGCTACAACTGCAGAATTGAGAATGATTAAGAGAGACAGAATTGCCCACAAGCCTAAAATATTCACTATTTGACCCTTGACAAAATCAAGTTTACCAACCTCTCTGCTCCTGACTGCCCTAGACTAAGAGCATCTTTCATTGTATAAAGACTCCAGCACACAGCAATTGCCTTCCTCTAAAGCCACTTTCCTCCTGCTTCTAGTTCAACTAATGCAAGGGTCTCAGGCTTTAACTCAGGCTCTTAGCTAAACTGGAGCCATTATCTCCTGTATCCCACCATCTTTCTCTTTATCAATTGCCAACTTGATTTGCTGGAACAAGCACTCTCTTGGCTTTACAACTATGAATAGGAAGTTTGTAGAGGAATTACATTTTCTGGGTTCTCTTACATCGGAAAATGTCTTTTCAATAAATATAATAACTAGTCTGGGCATAGAATTTAAAATTAAAAATATTTTAAAGGCACTCTCCATTGTTTTCTATGTGACAGTACTACTGCTGACAACTTCTGTGCCAGGAGGATTCTGCCTTGGAATTACATATGAACGTGCTGCACCCAGAGGCCTTTTTAATCTTGAGATGTTAGTTCTTTGAAAATCTTTACTATAACCTCTTTGCTAATTTTCTCATATGTGTTCCCTTTGTTCTCGCTGGAATTCCTGTCACTCATTTATGAAACACCTTGATAGAGCTGTTAATCTTTTTAAGGATTAAACACAGATATTTGGTATTTGGGTTTGTTCTTCGGAGGTGTAGATCAGATCTATTTTCTGGTACATGTCTATATTATTCAAAACTTTTCTAAAGCATTTATTTTCTGCCATGGTTTTAATTTCCAGGTATCTCCTAATTTTCTGATTATTTCTCTCTTTCCGCACCCCAACCTTTCTTGTTAGATTAAATATCTTGTACAGCAGTGCTCTTTCTTATAGTTTCCTTGATTCTGTCTGATTATTCTTACCTTCTTCTTGAGTTCAGAGGACTCTTCTCACCCACCAGTCAGGAGATTCTTGGATTTCAAGTCATTTTTACAGGTGAACATTGATTGGAGTCTTGGTGAGAAAATGTAGGCCTGTCGATTGTGGTCCTTACTTTGAATGGTGAGGCTGTTTGATTAGATCTCTGAATTGCAAATTGCATTTTTCCCTTAGTCCCTAGGAGCACTTTTTTTTTTCTTTTTTGTGACATTTTATGGAAATTAATACTCAACTCCTCCTTGTAAAACCTTCACACTAACCCCTTGCCATGTATAGGACTCACATCTCACTCCTGCTATTTGCTATAATGGTATATCTAAGCCAGGTGTCCATCTATGTTTCCTCCATGTGAATTTATCTTCTCCCAACAAAAACAACCTCTTGACTTCTTTTATATGCCTGACTACACTCATCAATTCTCCCAAATCATTTCAATAGCTTAAAAAGTGGGTTGTACTCTCATCCTCTGAAATCCCATCTGTTATCTTCTCTCCTGGAGGGTTTATACTCCCATTTCCTTTTCTGTTATTAGAAAGGCTTCAGGTGGAAAGGAGATAAGCACATGTCTACTCTACCATTTTATATCACCTTAACCAGAAGTCAGTGGTCTACAAAATGAGATAAGGAATGGAAATATTTTTTAAATGAGTATCCTCTTCTAATGCATATTGATTTCTGACATTGATTCTCTGTTTTTTAATCCTGTAATTTTTTACAATCTAAAATAATATTATTGGAATTGTGCCCCATCTATATTCCAAGGCAAACTTTTAAGCATTGAACATTGAAAATCAACTAATAATCATATCATAAATAATTCTTTCTTTAAAGAATATGTTAGACTTGTTGTTGTTGTTGTTGTTATCAGAGATTGAACTCAGGGGCACTTAACCACTGAGCCACATCCCCAACGTGTTTTTACATTTTATTTAGAGACAGGGTCTCACTGAGTTGCTCACGGCCTCGCCAAGTTGCTGAGGCTGGCTTTGAACCCTAAATCCTCCTGCCTCAGTCTCCCAGGCTGCTGGGATTGCAGGTATACACCACTCACTAACTAGGCTTTCTTTTGATTAAATGAAACATAAAAGAAAATAATGGATAGAGAAATAGGCTAGGTGGTTGCTATCTAAAGGTAACTAATGAATGGAAATACAGTTTAATATTATCTCAAATAACATTTTTTGTGTATGTGCAGGCTAAATGCAATATATTTTCTTTTTGGTATCTGATTGTTATTTTTTCTTATCAAATAAAAAACAGCATCCATAAGACGTGACATACAGCTTTCATTTATTCACTAACATGAACATGAGCACTATCAGATTTCTTTATTCATGCTATCTTGTGCAATGAAATACAAATGAGAGAGAATAAAGAAACATCAAGAAAAACAAATACTTAGCATCTTTTTCTGCTCTGCTTGTAGTATGACATGCCTCCAAAGAAATGCTTTTGAAAGTTTCTGAAAAGTCTATAGTCCCTTTACCCTAATTTCAAAGAGTACATGAAATATAGTGACATTGCCACCAATGCACTTCTCTTACAGCTATCTTCCATTGGCCTTTTGAGGTTTTAAAATTCTCACTCTAACGTACTGTACAGAATACACTTGGTTTAACTTAGAAAGCACTTGAAATTTATAATTTTTGTAATGGTCATTTTACAAGTTATTGAAATAAATAAGTCTAGCTGTTGTTTAAGAAGTTTTAGCAGATGCTTTTGTAGAGATCAAGTAGCAGATGCTATAGTATTCCCTTTTATATATGACAAATAGTACTATGTAATTTGGTGTGGTAACTGCCATCCATATACAATTTGGAAATGTAAAAAATACATTGAATTCGGAGTTGCAGTTATCATCCCCAAAGTATAGATTTTGGAATCGATGAAAAATATAAGGGTCTGCTTAGAAATGCTCCTAGCACACCAGAATGATAAGAGTTTTCAGTGTTTATATTCCATATGCACTTTCATAACCTTAAGGACAGCAGGATCATCATACCATTTGAGAGCAATAATCTATCCCAACAATGAGAGTGATAGCAAACTGACATTATAGAGAGGAGTATGTTTGTCTCCTTGTAATTCCAAATGTGTGGATGTCTTCTGAAAATCCCTGAACTAATAATTATTATTATCAGTGTGACTCATTTTAATCTTGAAACTGTAGTATTTACTTACTTTCATAATTACTTCAGTAATATGCTTTATTAAGTGGATTAATTTATATAAAACAGTAGAAATGATGTCAAGTACCTAATTCCCAGTTATTATTATTTCCATCATCGTCATCACTTACTAGGAGGCAATGAGTTTAATTATACTAGGAAACAACCAGTGGGGCAGGCCTTGTGTTGTACTCCTAGCACCACAAAATAAATTTTTTAAAACTTGCAAAAAATAAACAATAATTTTTCCTAGTTTTAAAATGACTCTCCTCAAACTAAAAAATTATCCATACTTCCTGAGTAATAATTTTGTAATTTCTAAGGTGATATTCAATGGTAGGGATAACAGATCTGGATTTTAGCTTCTTGTACCTCTCAACAACAAGATGTTAAGAATATATGCAAAAAGTATAAAGCAAAAATTCACTGAAAAAGTACAATAAGAAATTGACAAACCTTCCAATATCATAGGAGTTTTTTTTATATATTTTATTTAATAATTGCTGCATTGCATAGTGAAAAGTCAATAAAGTTAGAGAACTGGAATAATACAATTAACAAATACTCTCTGATGAATACACATAAAGTAATAAACCAAAATTTGCAGAATCATATCCTCTTCAAGGAATCAAAAATATGTATGAAAATTGGCATATCCTAAGCCATAAAGCACTTTTCAATGAAATTTAAAGACTTGGGCTTTTAGGGAATGAATTTCTAAATAAAATACAATTAAGATGAAATAAACAATATTAAAAACAACTAAAAATTAGAGAATTAAAAACACTTTTATGGAATAGAATTGTACAGTGCTCACCTACATTTTCTCCAAAAAGAACATGATAATATATAAATGGCTACATTTAAAGGCAAGTGGCTGAGGAATAGTAATGGAACATATCAAGAGATAAATGGAGATCCTTTAAGACATATAAACCTGGAATGGGGCATAAAAAGAAGAATAGAGCATACTGGCAACTGTGACCCTGATTCCCCAACTACAGGGACTCCATTGCAAGGCAAAAGGTTAATGGGAGAGTCCTAGCAGTCTCCATTACCATTGATGCTAGCAACCCTAGATACAAGAGAGTTCCACCGTCATCACAGGTTTGAACCCAGTGAGGAGAGCTATCAAGAGTCCACACTGTAGTTTTGCTTCAGAGAAGGAATTTGCATTATCTCCCCTCAAACACTGGAGCCCAGGCTGGTGTAGGACAGTACTGGAGGCAGAGCCATGCTGCCAACCCCCATGGATCTCATGCTGTCACTTATCCCATGCTGTCAATGACCCCATGGCTGTCACTACCATGGAAGCATCCACCACTCTCCACATTCCTTGCCCCACCACTCCCATAGCTGGAGTAGCTACATGATAGTCATCCCACTCCTACTACTGTGTGTACCATAGCTGCCTGGACTGCTAAGTATCCTCTCCCCACTGTGGTACCCAAAGACGGAAGGGTTCTCTGACCCCATTGCCACATACACTGTATCCAAAGCCCTTGATTATAGCTAAAGAAGTTACAGGGAGACCATATTGTCACACCCACCTAGAACCAAAGCCACCATAGCTAGCTAAACAGACAACCTGAGACACTTCTTCAGAAGAAAGCCATTTACTATGACAACTATCTCATAAAAGTGGCAGAGAAAATTGATCCATCAGGTGAGCAAATATCAAATTAAAGATCAAAGAGTATGAAAAACAGGGTAACGTGATGCCTTTAAAGGAATACAATAACTCCCCAGATTTCAAAGAAAAGGGAATTGAGGAAATGCCTAATAAATAATCCAAAAGAATCATTCTAAGAAGACCCCATGAACTTCAAGAAAACACAGAAAGATGATTTAAAAAAATAAGGATGATAAGTCATGATGTGAATGAGAAATTCAGCAAAGAGGTAGAGATCATGAAAAAGAATAAAAGAGGAAACTTGAAAAGTAATAATTCGATAATTCAAATAAAAAATACAATTGAAAGTCTCAACAACAAAACAAGAAACTAGAAAAAGCAGAAAAAAAGAATTTCAGAACCTGAAGGCAGGTCTTTTAAAAAATTTGAGTCAGATGAAAAAGAAAAGGAAAGGAGAAAAAGAGAAAAAGAATGACGACAACCTTTGAGACATATGGGATACCATTAAATGAACAATTTCTTGAAGTTGGGGTATCTCAGAGGGAGAAAAAAGGGAAAGTCATAGAAAACCTATAACAGATAAAAATTTTCCATCTAGGGAAATTTTGGACATCCAGGTCTGAGACTCCTAATGATGTTACTACAATAGATCCTCACAATGACATATAGTCACATTGTCAAAGGTCTGAAACAAAGAATTCTAAGAGCAACAAGAAAAAGCCTCTAAGCTGCATTTAAATAAAATCCCCACAAAAATAAAATCAGATTTCTTAGAAGAGACTTTACAGGTCAGAAGGGTATAGAATGACATTCCAAGTTCTGAAAGTAAAAGTTCTCAGCTAAGAATGCTATACTCTTCAGGAATAAAGAGGTCTTGCAGGAAAAGCAAAACCTGTGAAAATTCATCACCACCAGACACCTTACAAAAGATGCTTAAAGTCACCAAATAAATACCTAACATTATATCACACAGCCCTAGAAAAAGAAGAACATATCAACACCAAAAACAGTAGAAGACAGGAAATAATTAAAATAAGAGATGAAATTAATGAAATTGAAACAAAAAATAATTCAAAAAAATCAATAAAACAAAAAGTTGGTTCTTTGAAAAAAATTGATAAACCCTTAGCCAAGCTAATGAAGAGAAATTACTAAAATTTGATGAAAAAGGAAATATCACCATGGACACCACTGAAATGCAAAGAATAATCAGAAACTATTTTGAAAATCAATGCTCCAATAAAATAGAAAATTACAAAGACATTGAAAAATTTCTAGAGGCATATGATCTACCCAAATTAAATCATGGGAACATAGAAAATTTCAACAGATCAATTTCCAGCAATGAAATTGAAGACACCATCAAAAGTCTACCAAAAAAGAAAAGCCCAAGACCAGATGGATTCTCAGCCAAGTTCTACTAGACCTTGAAAGAAGAATTTACACTAAATGTCTTAAAATTATTCCATAAAATAGAAAAGGAGGAAACCCTTCTAAACTCATTCCTTGAAGTTGGCATCACCTTGATACGAAAATCAGACAAAGACACATCAAGGAAAGCAAACTTCAGACCAATGTCCCTTACAAACACAGAGGCAATAATTAATAATAAATGCTGGCAAATTTCATACAAGAACATTAAAAAGATAGTACATCATGATCAAGTGGGGTTCATGCCAAGGATGCAAGGTTGGTTCAACATAAGGAAATCAATAAACATAATTCATCATATCAATAGACTTTAAAGATCACATGGTTTTCTCAATAGATGCAGAAAAAGCATTAGACAAAATACAGCATCCATTCATGTTCAAAATACTAGAGAAACTAGGGATAGTAGGAACATACCTCAACATTGTAAAAGCTATGTATGCTAAACCCAAAGCCAGCGTTGTTCTAAATGGAGAAAAATCAAAAGCATTCCTTCTAAAAATTGGAACAAGACAGGGTTGGCCTCTTTCAGCACTTCTATTCAACATAGTCCTAGAAACCCTAGCCAGAGCAATTAGACAAAACAAAGAAATTAAAGCGATACAAATAGGAAAATATGAGCTCAAACTATCCCTATCTGCTAATGCCATAATTCTATATTTAGAAGATCCCCAAGAAAGCTCAACCAGAAAGCTTTTAGAACTCATAAATGAATTCAGCAAAGTAGCAGGATATAAAATTAACATCCATAAATCAATTGTACTCCCATACACCAAAGATGAATCAGCTGAAAGAGTAATTAGGAAAACTATTCCATTTCCAACAGTCCCCCCCCAAAATATTTGGGAATCAGTCTAACAAAAGAAGTGAAAGGCAGCTACAATGAACACTACAAAATTCTAAAGAAAGAAATTGAAGAATACCTTAAAAGATGGAAAGATCTCCCATGTTCTTGGATAGACAGAACTAAAAGCACTCTACAGACTTAATGTAATTCCTATTAAAATTCCAATTATTTTATTCATAGAAGTAGAAAAAGCAGTCAGGAAATTCATTTGGAAAAATAAGAGGCCCAGCACAACCAAAACAATTCTTAGAAGAGTGAGGCAGGAGATATCAAAATACCAGACCTTAAATTATACTACAGAGCTGTAGTAACAAAAACAGCATGGTATTGACACAACAACAGACATGAATTGAATGGCACAGAATAGAAGACACAGAGACAATCCCACATATATATAGTTATCTCATACTGATATTCCAGATGATATATAGATACAAAAATTCTCTACAAAGTACTAGCAATTTGACTCCAACAGCACACCAAAAAGGATGGGGTGGGATTTATTCTAAAGATAGAACAATAATTCAATGTACACAAATCAATAGGTATAATATATTGTACCAGCAGAACAATGGATAAAAATCATATGATCATCTCAATAAATGCAGAATAAGCATTTAATAAAATTCAAATTCCTTTATAATAATGCTCAATAATGCTTTATAATGCTCAACAAATTAGGTGTAGAAAGAGTATATCTCAATATAAGAAAGACTATATGACAGATCCAAAGCCAACATTATACTGAATGGAGAAATGCTGCAAGCATTGTCTGAAACAAGACAAGAACATCTAGTTTAACCACTCTTATTCAATATAGTACTGGAAGCCTCAGGCAGAGTAATCAGGCAAGAGAAAGGAAAAAAAAGGTATGCAAATAGAAAGGGAATAAATCAAATTATAGATGATATAATTTTATAAGTAGAAACCCTAAAGACTCAGTAAAGTTGCAGGATACCAAATCAGTAGCATGAACACAATACAATTTAGTATAACTGGTATGGGGCAGTGGGGGGAACCCTAGGACAAATACACATATATTTAAATATAAATACAAATATATTTAAAAATGCTCAATATCTTTAAGCATCTGGGAAATGCAAAGGAAGTGAAAGATTTCTACAATGAAAATGGTGAAAGAAATTGAAGAAAAGACACACAAATAATGAAAAGACCTTCCACGTTAATGGATTGAAATAATTAAGATTGTTAAAATGTCTATACTACCCAAAGCAATCCCTTTCAAAATACTCATTACTTTATTCACAGAACTGGAAAAAAAATCCTAAAACTCATATGGAAGTGCAAAAGATGCTGAATAGCTAACACAGTCTTGAACAAAAGGAACAAAGCTGGAGGCATCACAATAGTTGATTTCAAGATGTACTGGAGAGCTATAGCAATAAACAATATGATACTGTCCTAAAATAGACACAGCAGTGAAACTGAGTAGAGATCCCAGAAATAAATGTGCACACTATAGCCAAAGGGTACTAGACAAAAGCTCAAAAAAAATCCATTGGAGAAAGTACAAGAACAATAACACACTTTATCTTCATTAAATGGTGCTGGGAGAAATAGTTATCCACAGGCAGAAGACTGAAAATTAACCCCTATCTCTCACCCTATACAAAAATCAAAATGGATCACAGATCTAAATGTAAAACCTGAAAATATGAAAGTATGAGAGGAAAATACAGGGAAAACCCTTCAAGACATTGGTATAGAGATTTTTTTATAAGATCCCCAAAACACAAAATAGACAAATAGCAAAAAAATACAAATGTGATTGTACCAAATTATGAAGCTTCAATTATGAAGCTTCTGTACAGCAAAGAAAAGGAGTGAACTAATGACCTACAGAATAGGATAAAATATCTGTAAACTGTCCATCTGACCAAGCATTAATATTCAGATTACATAAGGAACTTAAAAAAAACTCAAAAATAAAGGAACTAAATATTCAAATTTTAAAAATGTGCGAATGTCTGAACAGGCATTTCTCAAAAGAACAAATACAAATATATTTTAGAATGCTCAATATCTTTAATCATCAGGGAAATGCAAATCACATCAGAATGAGCTATCATCTCACCACAATTAGGATGACTGTTAACAAAAAGCTTAAAATCAGATTACTACAGTGATGCAGCCACATCAATGTTCATAGCTGCTCAATTCACAATAGCTAGATTATGGAATCAACCTAGATGCCCTTCAGTAGATGAATGGATAAAGAAACTGTGGTATATATACACAATGGAATATTACTCAGCCTTAAAGAAGAATAAAATTATGGCATTTGTAGGTAAATGGATGATGTTGGAGACTGTTTGGCTAAATGAGATCAGCCAATCCCAAAAATCCAAAGGACGAATGGTCTCTCTGATAAATGAATGATGTTGCATAATGCAGAGGGGAAGGGTGGCAAGAATGGAGGAAGGATAGAT
>JAJEJO010001916.1:277794-365108 GCA_020662805.1 Glaucomys volans
CTCAGTCCGTGTGCATGGTATGCTTTTTCCCAACCTTTCACCTTTAGTCTGTGGGCATGTTTTTCTATGAGATGAGTCTCTTGAAGGCAGCATATTGTTGGGTGTTTCTTTTTAATCCAGTCTGCCAGTCTATGTCTTTTGATTGATGAGTTTAGGCCATTTACATTCAGGGTTATTATTGAGATATGACTTGTATTTCCTGTCATTTTAGCTTTTCTAGGGTTTTTAGCTTAACTTTGTTTCTCCTTTGATGGACTCTTTCTTTAGGGTAGTTCCTCCCCATGATGACTGAGATTGTTATTTTTCGTTTCTTCCTCTTCGAATATTTTGTTGAGAATGTTCTGTAGGGCAGGCTTTCTCTTTGTGAATTCTTTAAGCTTTTGTTTATCATGGAAGGATTTTATTTCATCATCAAATCTGAAGGTAAGTTTTGCTGGGTATAAGATTCTTGGTTGGCATCCATTTTCTTTCAGAGCTTGAAATATGTTGTTCCAGTCCCTTCTTGCTTTTAGGGTCTGGGCTGAGAAATCTGCTGATATTCGTATCGGTTTCCCCCTGTAGGTAATCTGATTCTTTTCTCTCGCCGCCTTTAAAATTCTATCTTTGGTTTGTATGTTAGGCATTTTCATTATAATGTGCCTTGGTGTGGATCTGTTGTAATTCTGTGCATTTGGTGTCCTGTAAGCTTCTTGTAATTGTTTTTCCATCTCATTCAACATATTAGGGAAATTTTCTGATAATATTTCCTTGAATAGATTATTCATGCCCTTGGTTTGTATCTCTGTGCCTTCCTCAATCCCGATTACTCTTAAATTTGGTCTTTTCATGATGTCCCATATTTCTTGGAGGGTTCGTTCATGATTCCTAACCATCTTCTCTGTTTGTTCGACTTTGTTTTCAAGATTAAATATTTTGTCTTCATTGTCTGAGGTTCTGTCTTCCAAGTGATCTATTCTGTTAATTATGCTTTCTATTGAGTTTTTAACTTGGTTGATTGTTTCCTTCATTTCCTTGTTTCCTTCAATAATTTGTTTGTTTTTTTCTCAGAATTTCTATCTCTTTATTGAAGTAATTTTTTGCTTCCTGCAATTGCTCTATTAGCTGATTATTCATAGCCTGAATCTGCTCTCTCGTCACATCATTCTCTTCTCGGATCACTTTAATTATAAACATTCTGAACTCCCTTTCTGTCATTCCTTCTACCATGCTGTCTTTGGGTTCTCTTGATATATCATCTAGGTTTAATTGGGACACTTTCTTCCCGTGTTTTCTCATGGTGCTCGTGTATCTTCCCCTCTGTTGCTTGAGGGGTGCTTGATCAAGCGGTGACCCAAGAAAGGTGCTGTCCCACTACCTCCAGGTTGGGAATGATCAATGCTTCTGGGCAGAGGCAGCCTAGTGTTAATAGACAATTAGATACAGCAAGGTGGTAGACTCCGGGCCTGGGTGTGGGCCTGGGCACTAGTTCTAGTTGGGGTGGTGTCACAGAACTGTGCTCAGTGATGGAGACACTGGGCTTGAGAGCCCAGGCTGACCTGAACTCCTAGCTGGGGGTTCAGGCAGTGGCAGGTGGTTGCTCTCTCCTGGGGACACTGTAAGCTCACGCCAAAGGCCCTAAGCTCCCCGCCGGACCACTCCAGGCACTGCTGGCAGCCCCAGGAAGCTGGAAATGGATCCCCTCTGCCAGGGATGCTGCCAAACTCAGAGCAGTTCCAACTCCCCGCCGGGGTCAGCGATCCCAGGGGCTCCGGGCAGACGTCTCCAGGAGCAGCTGGAGGCCCCAGGAAGCTGGAAACGAACCTTCTCCGCCAGTTAAGCCGCCAAAATGTCGTGGATTAGTTCCAACTCCCTGCCAGAGTCCGTGATCCCTGAGTTTCCCGGCTGGACATCCCCGGACGCGGCTGGATGTCCCAGGTAACCTGAGATGCTCGGTCTCTGCCTGGAAGGCCGCCGGCTGGTGCCGGAGCCGCGGCCAGTGACTCCAAAGCGCTGCTAGGGACCTGCACTCACTTGTTGGCTGGCGCAGACCCAGGTCGGTGGCTCCGAGGCAGTTGCCGGGCCCGGCGCTCCCGGATGGTAGCTGCCTGCGGCGGGGCCGAGCCCAGCCCAGCAGAGTTGGTTCCTGAGCGGCGACTGGGGACCCCTTATATGTGCTTTGAATATAAAATCTCGTTGAGAGTCATATTCCTGCTATTTGAATCCCGAGCAAGTAGGAATCCACGGAGCAAGTAGGAATGCAGCCTTCCTCTAGCCCGCCATCTTGGATCTCCCCTCCCTTTTTAGTTTTTACTTTATGTATTTTCTATAAAAGTCGTCTCTTATAAATAATTTCAAAATGTGAGTGTCATAATGTTAAATATGAGATTCTTTAAAATCCTCTTAAAAACTACTCAGAAGAAAAAATATCAAGTGGGCCATCTTGCAATTTACGTACTGTCAATAGACTATGACACAATTTCTGTTTAAGCCAAATATACACATATTTTTCTATTAACATATGTTCCATAAATTAGCATAGTCGTGTAAGAGGTTTACACATCATTTTTCTGACAATGCTTGGTCATTTGGGAAAATGATAAACTTGTCAGTTTGTACTATTTGTGTGTGTGTATGTGTCATTAAGTATTGTTTTTATCATGTTTGCTCTTGTATTTTAAAATAAATTTGAATCATCATGCTCTACTAGTTGACACTAGTAGCTAATGCATTTTATCACTTCAAAGTGTGAAAGCCTTCCCATATTTTCCTTATCCACATATTCAGTGATGAACACCTAGGCTGTCTACATATCTTGCTATTTGTGAATAACACCACCATGAACATGTAAGTGCAGTTATCATTTCAGCACACTGATTTCATTTTCCTTCCATATTTATCCAGAAGTGGGATCGCTGGATTGTGTAGTAATTTTTAATTTTCTGCAGATTCTTCGTAGTCTCTGCCATATGACTGTTTCCCATCAAGAGCAGTGCTTGAGAGTTCTCTTTTACCCGTATTCTCCCCAATACTTGCCTCCTTTCATCTTTTTCATGATAACCATTTTAACAGGTATGAGGTGATACTTCACTGTGCTTTTAATTTGCATTTCTCTGATGATTAGTAATAACAAGCATTTTTCCATATACCTATTGGCTATTTGTATGTCTTCTTTTGAAAATGTCTATTTAGGTCCTTCATCCATTTTTTAATTGAGTTCTTTGTGTTCTTGCTATTGAGTTTTTTGAGATCCTTATGCATTTTGGACAACAGTCCTTATGTATTTTGGACAATAGACTTACAGCTTGCATATGTTTTCTCCTACTCCATGGGTTGTTTTCTTTATTGTTTTCTCTGTGATGGAACACTTGAATTTATTTCTGGGTTTCCTATTCTGTTCCATCGCTCTCTTTGTCTTATTATATACTAGTACCATGCTCTTCTGATTCCCATAGATTTGTATTACATTTTGAAGTCAGTTGGTGTGATACTTCCAGCTTTGTTCTCTTTGCCCAAGACTGACTTAGCTATTCAGTGTCTTCTGTGGTTCTATAGAAATTTTAGAATTATTTCCTCTAGTATTTTAGAAAATGAAATGGAAATTTTCATGGGGGTTACATTTGAATCTGTAGATTGCTTTGACTAGTATGGCCATTTTAGCAACATTCATTCTTCCAGTCCATGAACACAGGCTACCTTTCCATTTATTTGCATCATCTACTATGATTTCATCAATATTTCTTAGTTTTAGTGTGTATTTTAATTAAATTTCTCATTTGCTTATGCATTGGTTTCATAATTTCATTTAGTTATTTTTCTGTGTTTTCCCAAATTTCATTGCTTCCTCAAAAGGACTATTTTGAAATTTTTTCTGGAAGCTTATAGATATCTCCCTTTCATTGGAGCTGCTTATTGGCACTTTATTAGTTTCTTTTAGAGTGTTATTTTTGCCTCATTCTTTGTTGTTTATATAACTTTGCATTAGTGTGTGTTCCTTTGAAGGAGTGAATTCCTCTGAAAGTCTGGTTTTGACAACTCAACTGCTTCTCCTAGAAGATTTCTTGGCTGGTGCCATTGCGTCTGGCACCTGTTGAATGGAGTTGTGTCTGGGTCTCAAAGTTGGAGACTGCAGTTGGTGGGACTATTTCTAGGGATTCCTATGGGTATGAGTCTTGAATATTCCCTGTGTGGACAGGACTGTCTCCAGGAACTTGGTCTGGTGAGGTTGGTGCAGCAGATGAAGGATTACTTAAGAGCTTGCAGATGGCTGGTCTTTTATCACATGTACTGGTGGGTGTGGCTTCTTCCAAATCTCTAATAGTGCTCCCAGTGGATCAGTGAATGGGTCACAGTCCTTGCTATACTACTGTGCTGGTAGTATATGGCTGAAATGGGTTTAAATGGAGACACAAGGTTATTTTCAGATCTACACCTGAGACTGAAATCTTCAGGCCTCTTTTGAGGGAAGCATACATGTTTGTCACTAATTTCCTGTCTCCTGCTGATTTCCCAGTTGAGCAGGCTTACTCTCAGACTATAGTGGAGAAGAGTTAAAGACAATTTCTAAGGTCATTTCAAGGCCCACACTGGGACCAGGGTCAGGGGATCAGCCTGTAGGAGCACTACTACTGGATATGCCTTCCTCTGGATTCCCAGGTGGGCTGAACTGCTCTCTGCAGACAACGGTAGCCAGAATCAAAATCCAGAGCCACTTGAGGCTACACCGTGGAACAAAGATTGGCAAGTCTGCCAAGGACACTCAGACAAGCACATCTTCTGATGGTGACCCCGCTTTGTAGTGGTGCTCCCAGATCACAGCTGGCAGACCTGAAATTGACGTTCAGGGCTATTTTGGAATGTGCTATAGGAACAATGTTGGCAAGCCTGGCATGGAAGCTCAGAGGGGAAGACAGGAGCATCTTTAAGCAATTCCCTGAACAGGCAGGATAACTCCAGGGCTATAGCAGAGGGGGACTGCTCCTAGAAGGACCCATTTTGCTGTGGGGAAGAGATCAGCAAGCCCGCCCTATTAGCAGAAATGGGTGAGTATCCTCTGGGTCCTGGTGCTAGCAATACTAAGCTGGAACCTGAGACAAAGGGCCATATAACAACATCACAGGATAACATTCAGGTCCACTGCCAAGACCAATATCAGCATGTAAGCAGACCTGTCTGCAAGGCACTTCGTGCAGTATTCCTCCTAGACTTTTTGGCTACTGGTTTTATTTGCAAGCTCAAGGCCAAATGAGTCTGTATCCAAACCGTTTGGGGAATGGTCATTTCTAGATCTGAAGCTAGAGTAACAATCAATGGATCTGACACCTAGGTTTAGATCTGTACTCTTCAAGTGATTTTCCTAGGCCTTAGGCTCTAGTGGGGTTTTGCATCTCCTAACTGAATGCCACAAAGAGACTTTTGTCCACAGAGAGAATTTATGTTGTATAGGTGGTTAAAGAAGGTTAGAACCAATTTATAAGATCATTTCAAGCCCAATCTTATTCTTATTGTCCCCTAGATATTTTTTATAATTGCCTCCCATTCACCCTGTTGGTGAAGGAGGGATTTCAGTCCTAGTTGTGGAGATGATCAAATACACAGCACTTTAAATTGCACAGATGAGGTGACACAATACTTATTAATCATATACTAACAGTCCACAAGAGGGAGACACTGCACACCTTGCAGGGTCACATGGAAGTTAGCGTGAGCAACTAGGGTTGTGGCATGCAGACTTTGTAGTGTCAAGAGGGAGGGTTACCCCTTGATTCACTCAGAAATATGTGATTGGCTTGGTTGAATTGTTCCACAGGCAAACATGGAACTGAAACCTACTACTTATGGGTGAGGAGGGACCTGGTCTGTTTGATATGAAGAGTTGTAAGGCTCGGGGACCTTATCTGCAGGAGCAGAGTGGGCAAGAGAACTTGCAGTAGGATATTTGAGTCCCTCCTAGGTTCCTCCAGCATTTAAGTAGTGCATAATATTGGGTCTATATTTAAGGATTTTGATTAATCATAGCTACTTAGAGGGGGGGACTAAAATTAGAATAAAGCTATAATTATTTCTTTTTTTTTTCTTTATTGAGTAACACTAATTCTAGCCAAAGACATGAATATTTGGTATTTGAGATGGAACAGTGAACTTTCCTCTCTCTGGGCTTAGATAAAATTATGAAGTTGTCCTGATGTCATTTTATTGTGGTCACAAAGTAGCCCTGTCTGAAGTTCTTATTATATTTGATAGAATAAAATAGCCTCACTCTCAGAGCCAGATTGGCCTCTGAATGTTAGAGGCTCTTTTTTTTTTTTCTTTCTTTCTTTTCTTTCTTCCTTTTTTTTTTTCTTTTTCAGTTAGAAGGACCAGTTGGTAAGAGGCCAGGTTCAACGAAAAGTGAGTGGTCAGGGAAAATATTATGAATAAGAGCCATCAAAGCTCAGGCATTTTCTACTATAAGGAACTGTCTACACAGAGAGGAGTGGGGAGGTATAATAGAGAAGGAAAGGAGATGACTTCTGGTAGAGAGCAGTCCTGTAGGGCCAACAGCAAGTATGAGGAAAGAAATATTTCATCATGCCTGAGAGACTTGATTTAAAAATGAATGAAAAAACAAGAGAAGTCTCAAGGACATGGCTCTTTGCTTCTTTGATTCTCAAGAGGTTGGATGGAGGTGAGGGGGAGCCAGAATCTCAGAACATGGGGAGTAAATTCTTGAAAAACCTCCAAGTGATCAGGATATGATAGGACTCTAAGAGGGTCGTCATTCACCACTCCATACACCCCTCACAATTCTAGTTCAGTTATATAGGGTTTTTTTTAATCCAATACTAATTGATATTTTAATATGACCCTATATCTTACACAACAAAATTACTTGTCCAGAAAGGCTTTACTACTATCCAGAGAGATAGATGGGGTTGTTAGCTAGTGAATGCTCTGTCAGTGGCAGAAGATCAATTATCTTAGATATAATTTTCTTTGCTCTGTCGAAACTGGATTGAGTGTAGTGATTTTTCCAAACCATCTCACATACAGCATTTTTGAGGTAGGTCTCCATTTCCATTCAATAGTGAAGGATTTGTAGGCTATGACCTTGTCATTCCATCAACCTGGCCATATCCAGTTGATGTGTTTAAACATTTTAAATGGTTCAAAGATATCTTCTTACCAATGGGGAAATTAACATGCTAACACAAGAAACGATAGCAGTGTTCTCACAGCACAGAATAGTGGTTACAAGGATGGACTCTGAAGTCAGACAGACTGGTACAAAGGAGAACTCTTCCACTTCCCAGCTGTATTGTGGACAAGCTACTTAGCTCATGAGCCTCAGTTTCCTCATCTATAAATAGAATAATACCAGTATCAACATCAAGGTTTGTTGTGGAGATTTAAGTATTGAATTCTTTGACTTGGCACATGATAAGTACTGAATAAGTTTTAGCCTTGTAATAATGATTACAACTATGTATGTTTTGGGAAATAAATAAATGAATAAATAATAATAATAATAATAATAATAATAATAATAAATACCATATCCTTATGGTCAGGGAGTTAATTTTGGACTAACCAGTATTTGTAAATGTTCTCAGATATTATTGACTAATAACTTCTCTTACATAGGGTTAAGTTATATACAGGGCCTCTATTTTTGCTAGAAGGGCAGTCACATAATGAATCAGTTTGGGACAATATCCAAAATTATACATTTAACTTTAAATATTGTTTCTCATCTTTCTTATGCGTCTTATATATCCCAGCATAATGTGGATAAAAATTATAATACATTCTGTGGCTGAGCTGTTTGGATTTTGCCTAGAGAATTCACTAGGAGTCTCAGATCTTTAATTGAGATAACCATACTTAGTGCCAATGAAATAAGTGTGATAACAGCTTGATCATGCAAAGCTTGACATGAAGAAAACACCTGCCTGGTGTTAATAAGATACATGGATTTTAGACAACAGAAAACCAAAGAAAATTACCACTATGTCTGTCTTGATAAAATACCAACAGAGTTCTCATTTATTTCATTATATTCAAAAATTCATTTAAATTTCTATGAAATGTGAATAGGAAAATCACAATCATTATGGTCCCATGCCAGGTGATGTGTTATAAAATAGTACTGAATTTTTATAAATATGAATAGGTTTTTAAAGGCAAAGTGAAATAAAAAGCAAAAGAAGGCTGCATTGTTCCACATATTCATTGAAAAATAGCAGTGATTTGAGGATGAATTTACTATGCTTAAATATTAACATATACACACACCTTTTCTTTCAGGGTCCAGAGTCTTGAAATAGAAAAATGTTGAAATTTTTTAACAGTTGTCAGATTTTTATGTACAAGAAAGCATCTTTT
Source organism: Glaucomys volans (assembly GCA_020662805.1). Taxonomy (NCBI): domain Eukaryota; kingdom Metazoa; phylum Chordata; class Mammalia; order Rodentia; family Sciuridae; genus Glaucomys; species Glaucomys volans. The sequence continues at coordinate 286,135 of JAJEJO010001916.1, forward strand.
AAAAAATCAAAAACATAACTAATTAGAACAAATAAAAAACCAAAAACATATTGCTAACAAAACTGAAAAATCACAGCTTTATTTTCTGTGCAATACAACATCCATCCTCCAACAGGTTGAGAGCATCACTAACTTAAAAAAAAATACTATTCTAGACTCTGATGCCAAATTTATGCAAGATTTATAATACCCCAATATCATATGCACTGAATTTTATAGAGAAAATGTCCAGTGTTTTTGGCATACTTTTTTATAAAACATGTATGAGAACAAACTCTATTGTTAAACTGTTTTCCAATGCTAATGGATGTGTTCACACATTTTAAGGAAGACGTTTTGTCTCGTTTATAGTTTTAAAAAAATAATTTAGTGTGTACATCAAAACATAGTAAATTTTCATGTGTAGTCAGCCGTTAGTTGACTGTGATAAATTGGCCCAAACAAAATATGGATAATTAAAACCCATGAGTGCAAAATTTTAATTCAATCTTCTACAATCAAACTTATGTTGTACCCAACAATGACCAAAACTGCTAATAGACCAACTGAAGATATTTAAATTTTTTATTCCTTTCACCCTTCCAAAGATTTAAATAAATTATTTTGTAATTAGCACTTTACAGTTTATAAGTACTTTGGCATATATTCTCATTTTTATTTTACCAATAAAACTTTCTGTACCTGTAATCCCAGCACTTGGGAGGCTGAGGCAAGAGGATTGCGAGTTCAAAGCCAGCTTTAGCAACTTAGTGAGGCCCTAAGCAACTCAGTGAGACCCTGTCTCTAAATAAAATACAAAATAGGGCTGAGGATGTGGCTCAGTAGTGGAATGCCCCTGGGTTCAATCCCCAGTACCACAAACAAAAACAAAAACAAAAACAAAAAAAAACTTTCTGTGATTCTATAATGCCCTCATTTTATAAGTAAATAAATCAGGTATCAAGCCTCATGCTCCTAAGTAAATGCAGGTGATTAGCCTTAGAAAAATTAAGTCTGGAATTTTAGGCTTTGTTGAATGGATTGCATTGCACTGAGAAAGACTCTAACCTTCTTTCCCACACTTACACTTCAAATCTCCTTGATGCCCTGAGTCCATATCATTCTCTTTACTGTTTCTGACTTTTAATTTTTGTCTTTCCTTTTTTCATTCCCTCTGTGTACCCGTCTTGAATGTCCCTACTTCTCTTGAATTTCCAAATCTTAGTCATCATTCATGATCCAACAAAATTCTCACCTTCTTCAGGAAGTCCTCCAGTCCTGAATACAACATTTACATGATTGGTTTAAAAGTTCTAAGTGTCTTATTTATGTTCATTTAAATTCTGCTACTAGACTGTGAGCTCAGGAGAACAGAGACCAAGTTGTATTCTTCTTTGAAACTCATTTACATTTACAGCAACCTAGCATTGGATATATATATATATATATATATATATATATATATATATATATATGTATATATATGGTCATTATTTAATCTACCAAATGCAGTGAGTATTGAAACATAACTCATCTTGCTGTACTTGTATTTCCATGCTTGTGGCTTGCAATTGAGCCTATATAATCACTTATTGTAGTTGAGTTCAATGTGTTTCTTTTTTCAAATGTTCATGCATTAATTAACCCTAGCATTGATTTCTAATGGTCAGTGAAGTCCAGGCCCATGGCTTGGGAAATGAAATCAACCACACATGCCTGATGGATTCCCTGAATAGAGCAGGCATTTGACTCATATACCAGAACTGAGAACCAGAACAGGAAATGTTATATTGTGATTGCTTTTCTATAAGAATTACATTAGCATCACCCACTCTGTTAGTCATAATTTCTCAAAAGATCAGGGATATCCCTCAATGGTAGTTCCTGTAGTGCAGCATATGAAAATGTATTCCATTATTCATTGTAAATGCTGTTGATCAAGCATATTATCCATACAAACTTAATTTTGAAGTATGAAAATTCATGTGAAAATAGTACACTTGAACATCTCTGCCTTTTAAAAATATATATGGCACTGTATGACAATTTGCTTTTTTCTGAAATATAAGCATTCTGTTTAGAAAAATAACTCCTTTTGTTCATATTTTAAGGTGAATTTGGAGAAGTCTGTAGTGGGCGTTTGAAGACACCAGGGAAAAGAGAGATCCCAGTTGCTATTAAAACTTTGAAAGGTGGCCATATGGATCGGCAAAGGAGAGATTTTCTAAGAGAAGCCAGTATCATGGGTCAGTTTGATCACCCAAATATCATTCGCTTAGAAGGTGTTGTCACAAAAAGTAAGTTTCTGATTTTCTTCATTACTTATTTTCTATATCAGTCTGAGATTTTTTTAAGTTTAATAAGGATACCACAATTATTAAGAGAATAACAGTTTTGATATCATCTTGTATTACCCCTCAGTCTTGACACTCAGCTGTGACATTATCAGAGTTTGCACTGGTCACCAAAAAGCTTTGAAATGGTACTACCTGTAAGCCATTGCTAATTTCACCTGAAATAATGAATTGAGAGGAAAGCATTATATATATTTTTTCTGTAAAAATTAATAAAAGTTTCAATATTTGGGGTTATTAAGGTAAAATAATACTATTTAGAAATAAATTTCATATAATAGAGAATGCTTTATCTAGAACAAGACATTTCAACAGAAAGTTCAGTATGGAGTCCATCTACACAAATAGCAATAGAAATAAATTGTTATAATTGATGTAAAGTGAAGAAGAGGATTATAGGTTCTGAAGTAAAAATCCTGCTTTTACAGAAATAATGGAACCAAGGTCATTCCTTTAAAAGGTGATTTCTAAAAAATCCAAAATTAGGCATACACTCAAATTGCTATATATTCACTCTTATTTGAATAATGATAGGGCAAAAAATGTAATAATATTTCTCCTTATTTTATTCACTAATGAATTACACATATAAAACCCAACACTGAATGGCATTAAAAATTTCTTAAATAATCTGTCTTTGAAATGGGTATTTTTCTTTTACAGAATGGAAATTTCTTCTTAAACTATTAAAATAAAGTTGAAAATTTATTTCAGATTTGGAAGAGACAAGTACAAAAGCTTATTAAAATCATGTAACTGGCCCTGTTACTAAAACTTCTCCTAAGACCTCAATCAACATGCTGCCCAAGGGCAGCAGATTACTTACTGCCATGAAACTTGGAAGGCAAAAAAGAGAGCTTCTGATGGCAGGCGTTGTAGTGGACTGTTAGTTAGTGGGCTGAATGAGGTCTTTTAATATTCATGCTCTTGCTCTTGCGTAGCTCTCTCCCACATGCTGAGCTTTTCCATGTGACTAATATGGCCAATGAGACTTTAGGAAGTATGAAGCAAGTGGAGGCACTTTATATCTTTGCACATTGGGCGGCTGGTCTTCTTACAACACTCCTTCCTGGAGCCCCACCTCCAGGCTGAGGGAAGGCACGCCATATAGTAAGGCAATGTGGCACTGCAAAGAAGAGGAGTACTGAGATGCTCCAGTCTGCAGCCACAGGGCAGCTCCCTGCAAAAGCCCTGAATGCCAGCCTTGTAAGTAAAGCCTCTCAGACATTTCAACCACACCCCTAATCCCTGTCACCACTGACACCAGGTGGTGGCAGCTATAGCATCGTTGTGGAGCAAAAAATCACCCAGCTCAGTCCAGTCAACTCATAATACAACAACAACAACAACAACAACAACAGAATGTGCTTTCTAAGCCACTACATTTTGAATGGCTTGCTACACACCTACAGATAACCAAATACGTAGACTATAGTTAGAATTCAGCTTTTGTAATTTTAGTGCTGTTTCGGGTAAATTATTTCACAATTCTATCCCTTACCTGTATAAAATGGGATGGAAATAACCCATTACCATACTGATGGGAGCACTTCATAGCTCCTCTTCTTTTGCAGTACTGCAGCACTTACGGCAAAGTAATGCTATAAGAATTAACTATAAATGTATAATGTACTTATCGTGCATGGCTCATGGTAAGCCTCATTAAACAGGAGCCATTATTGGTACTATGGTGTGTCAGGCATTTTCAAATATTTTATCATTTTACCTTCAGAGCAACTCTTGTAGCAGTATCCACATTTTAAAGGTGAGAAACTAAGACTCAAACAAGTTAATTAACCCACGTAAGGACCCAAAGTAGCAATACAGGTATCAAACAGAAGTCTGTCCAAATATAAGGATTTTTTATTCTTTTCTCTTTTTCTATGTCACAGTGGGTCAAAGTTTTACACTTTAAATACCTTACGTAAAGTAAAGCCATGCTCAGTAGTGCATGCCTGTAATCTTAGCTACTTGGGAGGCTGATGCAGGAGAACCACAAGTTAAAAGCAATCCTGGACAATTAGCAAGATCCTGTAGAAAAATAAAAATTAAAAAAGGACTTGGGGTGTAGTTCAGTGGTAGAGCACTTGCCTAGCATGCACGAGGTCCTGGGTTCAGTCTGCAATAATAATAATAGTAGTAATTAAATAGATAGCAATCTGAATTAAACAACACTGATTTTCTAAATAGGAAAAATGTGCCTTAAATTAATCCTAAAAGGAAAATTAGGAAAGAGCCTGCTATGCATAATACCTAATAAAGAATAAGATCTAAATAAGAGAAACTGAGAGACAAAGAAATACATATTATTTCATTTTTATTTTCTGACTTCCTTGTCACTAATTTAGCTTAATCATGTCAAATTATTCCTTCTGTTTTACATGGGAAGCAAAGGATAATTTTGCAAGGAAAAGATCATTTTGAAGTTGAGTTATGAATCTTTAGAGTGCATTTAAAATAACAATTTAAATATAATCTTTAAGTCTTTTATGTCTGATTACACATGAAATATCTGGAAAGAAGAATTCAACAATAAATTAAAAGATTGAAAAGTATTAGATCTTTATTTTTGATAAGTCAAATTATATGTCTTTTTCATGTATTCTCATGTTTGTATTTACATATTCTCATATATATGTAAATTAGGGTCTGTGATAAGGAAAAAGATGTATAGACCTATGAAATGTGGGATTATATATCCTAAATCAACTGAATAGATTTAATATGATAATCTGTGACATCTGTCTCCCAGTTTGAAATAGTTTATTTCACATAAACATCCAAACAACGAGCACAGTGATTACATCTTTAACAATCTCATCCAAAAATGAGACTGGTGACCTGTACTTAGTCAAATTTATGTGATCCACAAGTCAAAATCATTGTCACATTTCTTTAAGAGAAAAAGGAAATAAAATCCCATTTATATAATAAACTGAGAAAGGATAGATTTAGTATGCTCTTGAGCAATAATCACCATTATAATTTTAACTTATAAGAGTGAGCCCCATGTGTGAGTGGTGTGTTGCTGCCAGGGTGGGTGGTAAGAACAGAGAAAGGAATAATTCCGGCAATGATAAGTGGGCATGTTTATACTGTTACCATCTTGCCTCGAGGGCTATGGGATTGCTAGGACAAAGGCAATAAATAAATGAACGAATGCCTCATTCCCATAAATACATGGTAATTGTTCCAAGATTGCCCTTAAGTAGCTAAGATATAACTAGCAATTAATGCTCCCTGAAGATCACCGGATTGCATAAAAGATAATAGTGATGAAGATGAAGATGCAGGGTAGGTTTACAAGGGCACATCTGTAGAGTATCCTGGGGCCTGAGAAACAAATGCATAGATGCTGTTAAAATTAATGCAAAAAAGAATCATTTATAAAAATCATTGTATAAATCATTAATATGTATACTCTTAATCTTGAGTGTTTTTTTTTCTGAGAGATATTATAAAGTTCCTGGGAACACTTTCCTATTTGTGCATATAACTGCTTTTATTTTAAATGTAAAGGTTAAATGATTAAAAGCTGTATTATTCGAAAAGTATTTCTGATAAAAGTTGAACTTATTTATATGAAGCACATCACAATTTCATTAATGGTAAGATACACCTGATATAAAAAGAGATTAATTGCCCTATAACCATGTGCTCAGCACATACTTTTTCTCCAAGAAGGAGATAGAAGTCATCAGTTAGATAACAGATTTTTAGCCATTAGTAGCATAGATGGTAGCAATTTGTAACAGATAATGTATACACCAGTGTCATTAACTATATAACCAAAAAATAAAGAGCTACCATTCTAGAAAAAGGTAAGAATCGCAGCACAATAATGAAGAAATACAGGACAATAACTACACTTCAGAAGACTGGGCCTGCCATTTGAATTCATGATGGTGGAAGAAACAAAAAGAGAGATAATGAGTAGTAGCAACTATATTTAGGTATATCAACTACATCTGAACTAAATCATAACTCCAATAAAAGCCAGTCAGGATAGCATGCAAATTCCCAAACATAGCTTCATTTTATCATATGACCTTCACGGTATTAAAGCTACAACAAAAAGTTCTGAACCTGCTCAAATTTAAATACTCAAGAATACTGTGACTTACTTCCAGAGTGTTTGGGGGCCCACATGAAGCTTAGCTATGAAAGTAAATTAAAGCTAGTCATATACATTCTAGTAAATGCATAAGAATTGCTTCTTGTGTACCTGAATTATAGTCTGCTTATGAAATAATAGACATTTCCCAAGATTTCTACTGTTGCTTTTGCCACCAATATATCTGCTTCTCTGCCTGGTTATATTCGGACCAGTCGTCTGACCTCTTTAGGCCTCAATTTATTCCTCTGTATAAAAGACTGAAAAGTGCAGATTAGATTAGAATCTGATAAAGGTCACATCTAGCTCTAATATTTTGTAATTCCTTTCCTGTGACAAAAGAAGAGAGTCATGAAATGTTGGTGAGGAAAATGTATGCCGCTGATAACTTATCACACCAACTTTAACTTTATTATAGCTTCAGACTCAAATTGATGATTCAAGAAGATAGAAAAGTTCAGGAAGAAACAAAAAGTACCTATAATAAAGTTTTTGAGTTATAATCTGTAAGGTAGAAAGTTTAAGGGTAAAACTTTCCCTTAAGAAAAATCAGTTTGGAAACTGTATTAGCTCTCCATCTGTAAGGGTTTAGACCTGGATTATCTCCTAAATCGTCATATATCGAAGTCTTTGTCCACAGTGCAACAATGTCCAGAGGTGGGATTTTGGGGAAGTGATTGGACCCTTAGGACTGTAAACTTATCAATGAATTAATCCATTTAATGGATTAATAATTGGAATGGACCACTGGAAGTAGATAGATTCTGTGGACAGGTGAGGCATGGTTAAAGGAGGTGGGTCACTGGGGGACTATATCTCGTGTCGCTGGCCTCTTCTTCAAGTCTGTGTTCTCCCTCTCTTTCCTCACTGCCCTGAGCTGAGCAGCTCTCCTCTGCCATACCTTTCTGCTTTGATGTTCTTCCTCACTTCAGTCTCAAAGCAATGGAGCCAGCTATGAAACTTCTGAAACCATGAACCAAAATAAACCTTTCCTCCTAAGTTGTTTATGTTAAGTATTTTGGTCAAAACAATGAAAAGCTGACAACACAGAAACCATCATTATAACAAAATACCTGAAGTTGTTAACTTATAAAAGAAAAGGTTTATTTTGGCTCACAGTTTTGGAGTTTCCAGTTCATGACTGATCACTTCCTATGTTCTGTTTTGGATCTGTGATGAGGCAGCACATCCTGGTGGGGGCATGTGGCAGAGCAGAACTACCTACCTCACAGCCAGGAAGCTGAAGAGAAAGGGGTCAGGGATCTACAGTCCCCTCAGGGGGTATACCCTAATAGCCTCCAGACCTGCCACTATGTTCCACTACCGCCTAATAATACCATGCCAGGAACCAAGCCACGGGCTTTAGGGGATTAATCAACATCCAAATTGTAGCAGATATATAATATAAATTACAAGGGGTAAAACGTTCTGTAAATCTATTTCTAGTAACAGACAGTAGATGTTTGTTTTTCCTGTGATTCGGATGCTCTGCTAGCTAAGATAAGTTAAAAGATTTTTTATTTTGGTTTTGGTTTTCCAAGAAACATTTGCTTAGAACCACTAGGCCTTAGGCACTATTACTGATTAAAACCTAGAGATATAGAAGAGAAGGGATCTGTGCTCTTGAGAAGCTTGTCTGTTAGTGAGCATCTACTGAGAGCAACAAATAACAAAGGTCAGTGTTTCCCAATGCAGTGTAGCATTTGAGATGAAATTATTCATTCATCAACTCATCAAGTATTTATTGAGTTCCCATTCTTCTAGTCACTGTTAATACAGTAATGAAAAAGAGATATCTACTAGTGAAAATAAAAAGAATTCTAAATATATAAATATAATTTTAGGAAAAAAGCAAAAACTGAATGCAGTGAAGGCTTATATGTGGTCGGAGAATATTCCAGGCAGAAAAAACAACTAGTTTTAAGCCTTTGTGCTAAGAAAGAATTTGGCATGTTAGGGGAACATTATAAAGTTTCTCTCCCCCCCCCCTTTCTTTCTTTCTTTCTTTCTTTCTTTCAAGAAACAAGATCAACTCCTGAGGGGGTGCATAGAGGGCTGAGGTATTAAAGTTTGAAATCATTCCTGAGATGTATATGAAAGAAAACTGACCAGGAACTGATGAGGAAAGATTAGAAAGATTATGAGTATCTGTTTTAGTTAGCTTTTTTGTTACTTTGACCAAAAGGGCTGACAAGAACAACATAGAGTAGGAAAAGTTTATTTTGGTTAACAGTTTCAAAGGTTTCAGTTCATGTATGGCCAACTTCATTGCTCTGAGCCTAAGCTGAGGCAGAAGGGTGTGGCAGAGGAAAACAACTCAGGACATGGCAACAGGAAGCAGAGCGAGAACTCTGCTTACCAGGGACACAATATATACCCCAATGGCATGCCCCAGTGACCTATTTCCTCCCGTCATGCCCTACCTGCCTAGAGTTTAGTCTCAGTCAATCCATATCAGATTAATCCACTGATGAGGTTACACCTTTTATATCTAATCATTTCACCTCTAAAAATTTTGCATAGTCTCACACATGAGCTTTTGGGCAACCCTGGAATCTGAACCATAATAGCATCCCTGAGGACTCAGGGACCTGGAGATCTTGGCAAAACCTGCTGCCCTCTTATCAATGAGGGAGCTGGGAGGAGAGCAAAAGTGGGAGGAGGTGAAACCCATCAGCAGAGAGGCAGCAAAAAAAAAAAAAAAAAAAGGTGCTTTTCTGTACTTTCTCTCTTCTACTATCCTTATTTACTCCTTGAAGTTGCTGAAAATAGTGATGAATTATTCTTGTGTAATTTCTGGAGTCCCAGGGGATTCATAGAACATTAACTGCAAAATATTTGCTCTTTAGAATTATAATGTATACATATTGATAAATAGAAAATGAACCAAATGTGACTGTATCAAATAATAAAAAGGTGACATAGCCTGATGGCCCTGGCATCACACTTTGTCCAAACAGCACAGGGGCTAATTGGGATTACCAGCATGTTTTCTTTCTGTCAGAGTATATTTCCTTCCTTATAAAAGAAAATAAACCTTTTCTGGCCGGGCATGTTGGCGCACGCCTGTAATCCCAGCACTTGGGAGGCTGAGACAGGAGGATCGTGAGTTCAAAGCCAGCCTCAGCAACTTAGCGAGCCCTTAAGCAACTCAGTGAGACCCTGTCTCTAAATAAAATACAAAATAGGGCTGGGGATGTGGCTCAGTGGTGGAGAGCCCCTGGGTTCAATCCCCAGTACCCAAAAAAAAAAAAAAAAAATCAACCTTTTCTGTATTCAGGAGAAAATTTATTCTTATACCGTCAGTGTTGAAGCATGTGAGATTTCTCAAGGTCATTCACTCTAATCACCTCCCTAGATCTACCCCTAACCTGCTCTCTCCTCCTGGGGTTCTCCTCCTATCCCTAAACTATTTTGCTAATTATTGGGTAGATGGTTATTAGTAGTAATAGTTTTAAAAATCTAGTAACAAGTTGTTTAGTGTGGAGGTAACACTGTACACTGTAACAACTAAGAGAGGAAAAGGAATGTAAATGCAATTTTATGCTCATGTATTTTCTTTTAATACCCCCAAATAAAATTCCAAATAAAATTGAATGAAGCTGTGTAAAGGGTGAAATCTTATTCATTTTCAAAAAGAAAAAAATCATTGCCCACCATCCATAAGATTTGTTCTGAGAAAAGAGTGTGATAAATCTGAATTTGGGAAGGACTGTAGATAAATTTGATAAACCCATATTGCAGGCATGAATTTGCATCTATGAATTCAGAAGAATAAAAACCCACCTGCCAGGCTGCAGGATTAGACAATCAGTCATTACTGGGGAACCTTCACCAGGTTCCTAACACTCTTATGTAGGACTGGGTAAAAACCAGCAGTCTTAATCACTGAAAATTATTATAAGACCCTCTCCATATTATTTCTAGTAAAATTATCCTTGAAATTAATAAATGGAAATCTAACAAGGCCCTCATTGAATTCCATAATTTTGTGGTCCTGGGGATTGAACTCAGGGCCTTCCATGACTCCATGGTAAGCATGTGCTCTCCAAGGAAGCTACATCCCCAGCCCCACTTTGATTAATGTGAACACTTAAATACTTGCTTATGCTGCTGCTGTTGTTGTTGCTTTGTTGTTGTTGGATTGTTATTGTGACTCTTCTTAAATTTTCATTTTGATATAATTTCAGATTTACAGAAAATGTTGAAATAACACAGTTCCTATATAATTTTCAATAAGTTTCCCTGATTTAAGGACTTCATATAACCATAAGGCTATTATCAGAACTAAGAAAATTTTATCAGCTTTTCCATTTACTTCCTTTTTTTTTTTTGCTTTGACATGATCCAATCCAGAATCCCACATTGCATTTAGTTATCATATCTCAGCATCTTTCAATCTGTGACAGTTCTTCAATCTTTGTCTTTCATGACCTTGACACTTTTCAAGAATACTAATCTGAGCTTTGTCAAACGTCCTTCACTTTGAGTATGTCTATTGTTTCCTCATGATTAGATTGTTTATGCATTGTTTGGCAGGAACATAAGAAAGATGTACCCTTCTCAGGACTTTAGATGAGAAAGTAGCTGGCATCTTCACATCTATTTCTTGGGGGTGGTAAGAGATTTCTTGCTTCAGAGGGCATCTCCTAGATCATTCCATTGTAAAGTCATTTTCCCCTTTTGTTAATAACATGTATTTGAAGGAGAGAGAATTTAAACTATGAAAATATCCTGTTTTTCTCACACTTTTGCTTACTAATTTTGTCATCTGTTTTAAGTAGATCTTGTTTACACAGTTCTTTCTGCTGTGTTCTAAAGTTGATTTTTCTATTTCTCTCTGTATTTCTTCTATAGGGAAATTCTTCTATAGGGAAAAACGACATTTCAGAATCTCAAATAAGTAGAATTATACAATAGGTAGCCTTTGGGGTCTGACTTTGCATGTTCAGAAGAATGCACTTTTGTTTTTGCTAAGTATTATTCCTTTGTGCACCATCATTTGTTTTTGCATTCAATGCTTGAAGGACATCTGGGATGTTTACGATTTGGTGATTATTAATAAAACTGCTATGAACATTCATGTGTAGGTTTTTATTTAAACATGTGTTTACTTAGATCTTGGATAATACCAAGAAGTGGAATGACTGGATCAGATGGTAAATGTAATATTTAACCTTATAAGAAACTGCCAAACTATTTTCCAAATGGGATGTTACATTTTGCATTTCCACTAGTAATTATGAGAATTTCACTGTCAGTACATTATTTATAATGCTTGGGATTGTCATTTTAAGAAATTAGCCATTCTGATGCATATACAGTTGTACCTCGTTTTCATTTTAATTTGAATTTTCCTAATGACTAGTGACTCTGAACATCTCTTCATATGTTTATTTGCTTCCTTGGGGGAGTGTGTCTTCTTTGCCCTTTTTTAAAAAAAAATTATGTTTCTTTTCTTGATATTTGTTTTTAAAGTTTTTATTTTATATTTTCTGAATACAGTCCTTAGTAAAATGACTTGTAAATGTTTGTCCAGTTTGTAGTTTGTCTCGTCATTCTCTGAACAAAGAGGCTTGTTAAAATTTTGATAAAATCTAATCCATGATTTTTTTAATGGACTGTGCATTGATATGGATATAAAACCTCTACCTAACCCAAGATATTCTCTTCTACTCTTTTCTAGAGGTTTTATGGTTAACACTTTACATGTAGGTCTGTGATCCATTTTGAATAAAATGTAAGTTATGGGTCAAAATTCTTTTTTAAATTTTGCATATGGATTGTTTTCACATTATTTGTTGAATCAAAAGTTTTTTTTTTTAATAGAAAGCAATTTTTTCTCCCTCATTTTAAAATTTTATGCTTTCCTTTACCTCCAAGACAAATTCAAACTCCTAAAAGTAATAATTCAAGGTCTGGGATGATTGGCCCTTGCTCACAGCATATCTTTAGCTTAATCTCCCACCTTCTCTACCTTTTAGTTTATTCTATTAACAGTTGATCATTAATAAGTTACAAACACACTATTCTGTTTCTTACCCCAAATATTTTATCATACTTGGCCCTCTGCTCAGGAAATACTTCTTCCCTACACCTATCACCCAAACTATTCCTATGAGGGAAGACCCATTCTACATGAAGCATCCTTTCTTAATCTTTGATCTGGATTAGATACGCACATTGCATTTACCATGTAGGATTATAATCACCATGTATATGCATGACCCAAAGTGTGCTATTTTCTTAACCTTCATCCCCATATCAGGTCTTGAGCAGCTTTTTCATGTACCTCTTGGGTTATTCTTGGACAGTTCCACCAGTCTGTTAACTGAAACAACATAACATATATGTTGTCTTTGTCCCTGTTGGACCTCTGTCTCATCTACACACTGCCCACCACGGCCCTTATAAAAGCTTCATTCAATCCCACTGCCCCTCAGTAGAAAAAAAATCTGTCATTTCTGAATTTACCTGGGGTCTTCAGGATCCCATAGTTTTGCTGGGCTTTGTACTGAGTGAAATGAGGAAATGGACCTTCTCCATCCACTTGGTGCCTCAGTTTGTCATTTGGATACCAAAGCTGCTCTCATGTACTCAGAGTAGCCAAAATATCTCTGGAACAGATTCATGTGGTTTATGGTGGCCCTGATAATGAATCCCTAAACTCAATATATTGCCTACCTCCATTTTTCCTCTTAATGTTAATTTTCTACTCCATCTCCCTGTTCCTTCAGTCTATACTCTCTCCAAATCTCTAATATATACTCCCCTATATGTATTTTATGTTTATTTACTTTTGAATGGAAGTCCCTGTGTAATATTAGAATGGGGGCCTGAGGAGACCATGATTGGGAAGTAGAGACTGTATTTTTTGTGGTGCCTAGCGCATGACTAAGCACCCATTAAACACTAAGTACATAAAGATGAAGGAAAATATTGAGAAAGGGGAGAAGAGAGAGAAAAGAGAGGAATGCTGAAAGGAAAGGAAAGAAGCAAGAATAAAGAAGGAACCTAATTTTTTCAAAGACTTCAAACCTCATTCTCAATTTTAACAATCTCCCATCTCAATCACATTTATACGAAACTGGGAGCTTTTCTCAAAAATGTGCTTCTCTGTACTTCTGCAATTTCTTCTACCTCTGAACAGTAATCAGATATTAGGTGTGTTTCTCCTCTAAAACTTTATCTATATTACAGTTATTTAGGTACATGTCTTTTTTATTATAGACCAGAATCAACTTAAAAGTAGGACTACTACTAATTCATCTTCGCATTCCCCACATTACCTCATCCATATCTTGTATGAACTCAACCTTAACTGCAGAGTGGATATAGAGGTACAGTATTATGCTTTTTAGGCCTGAGAAATGAAAGTAGGCACACATTAGTCCACTCATGATTGAGATAAAACAACAGAATGATGTGAATTTATTGACATTTTTATTATGTTGTATCAATCATTGTGAGTGTATTTGTTCATTTTCCACCAAGCAAAAATGTCAACCAAAGACATTAGTATTTTTCCCTCCATTTCATTCAGATGCAATGGCTGTTTCAGGATTCTTAGCTCTGGATATAATGCATTGACCTTTCCCCTAAACATTAATAAGCATGATTCTTCTGAAATAAGTTCAGTTTTCATTTTGGCATGGCCATATATTATATGGGGCATGCTGTTGTATTTGGTGTAGCAATCCATAAAATACAACAAGCTGCATAGCACCTCTGTGACTTTCTCACTATATCACATACCTAATGACTGAACTATTCCATTACACTGAAATGGAAGTACACAAAAATGCCTTCCATTAGCTACAGTTTCTGGGACTTAATGATTTATTTAATATAGATTGTATCTCATGGCAAGAAATTCCAGAATGTTCCCTGAGGAAGACAGGTCTAGATAGGAAGTAAAAGGCTGCAGGAGGGAGTGAGGCTGCTTAAAGAGAGAAAGGATCAAGAGCGAGACTACTGGGATTTCTTAGCTTGCAAAAAAGAGAGAAACTAGTTATTTTCTCTAAAGAGGATTTATAATTAATACAGTTATTACTTGCATGTTTGCTAAATAAATTTGCTAAACAAAAGCTTCCTTCATGCCAACTTGAATATTTCAAACTATTTTGCTTGAGTTCAAACTGTTCCTAGGTCCCCAGATGCTTAATAATAGACTCAGAAGACATTTCACAGCAACTACCTCCAAGAAGAAAATTTCCAAGAATGTGTTTAGCAAATGGTGAAAGTTTTAGTTATATATCATGGAGAGCTTAAAGTTATTACTTTTAAAGACGGAACAAATGAAACCATTAGTATAACAAAATAACTGCTGCTGGTCCTTTCATATATTCTCCAGGGTTTTGCTACAAGAAAATTCTTAATTGGTGAGGAGGTCTACCCTAATTAAAGGGACCAACTCTTTTTACTAATTAATAGATAGAAACCTGGCCAGTGAGACAGGAAGAAAGAAAGAAAAAAAAAGATTGGTGGAAAAGCTGATATGAATGGAACAAAGCCTTTATTAACAAATTTAATTCCTTTAGTGGTTTAAAAAGAAACTAGTAAATTTCATGAAAAGGAGGTATAGTTTTGCTTATATTAATGGTGTATCTTTACAATAGGAACAAAACATTCTTTTTTAAAAACCACATTGTTTTTGCAGAGATATCCTTAAGAAAAGCCCACTACAATTTATAATCTTAAAATGTAATTGAGGAAAGACAAAAGGAAACTTCTTCAAATGCTAACTCAGTAGGTAGGACTAGAGAGAGGTATCATAGTATATGCTAACTTGTAGTTTCTAAAATGTGTCCATAAAGCATTTTTTCACTGATGCAGAAATAATATCTGGTTAGAGATTATACGTGTAAGCTCATGGCCCACAAAGGACGGAGGCAGGAGACGGGAAGCAAACCTCAGGTCAGCAAGCTTTCCTTTGTTCTGCAGCAAAGTCAATCAATCAGGCACAGTTGGACCCATTTTCTGGTTATGGAGATGGCCCCAAGGTTGCTGAAGGAGTCTGGGTTTTATAGTTTCATTGGAGACTGTGGACATGCAGTTTGAACAGTCAAGGGCTAGTTGTACAGGTTAGAACTTTAACTTAGGAAGGTAGTCGTAAAAAGGTTGAAACTCATCACCTGGGGAGATAGGAGTCCAGATCCTGAGGGATGAGTACCCATATATTGCCCATTGCTTTTCTTTCTCTGGGATCCATTCTTTCCCAGAGTTTCAACATTTGCTGTGCCTCCAGTTAGGACTAATTTGCAATGGGGGAAGGTCAAAGTTCAGGACCAGCAATCAGTATTGCCCCTTTCCTTCAGAGGAATTTGTTATTAGGAAAGGATTTACTGGGAGGTTTAATGTTTGACTAATTTCCCTCCCTCCTCCTGGGCCACAGGGTCCCTCTGTTTTTCTTGGGGAGCTGTCTTGTAGGAATATTATTTTCCATAACCCTTCAATATGTATTCTGGTTTTAAAAGCTATACTTTCCTTTGTTTCGTTTTAATGTTTTATACCTTTTTCTTTCTTTGACAAATCGATCTTTGTCCTACAAAACATTGCTTACACTAGGCAGATTAGATGTAGTTAAATAAACATTAAAGAATCGGTTAATGGCTACTTTGTGACTCTCTACTACCTTGAATTAAAGAAATCTTTCCTAGACTAATGCAATTGCCTTGTCATTGCTCATCCTGCTTTTACTGTTGCCCCAACACAAGACTTTATTCGTTCTTAGCCATTGATCTTTGTAAGAAAAAAAAACAGAAACCAAAACACTTGTTTTTGGCAAACTTCTTACCTAGGAAAAACAAAAAAATAAATAAATAAAAAATTTTACTCTGGTCTACAACAGGATCTGGACCCTGCTCACTTCTCAGCTGTTACCTTCTAACTCTCTCCCTTCCTAAATCACTGTGCCCCATGCCGGCTGTGTGGTTCCAATACCCCAGTGATTGCCTTCTCAGGGCTCCCCGCTTGTTCTCACCCACTGCCAGGGGCTTCCCCATCCTCCCAGGCTGGATTCAGGAGTATGGTTGAAAACCTTGGAATCCTTCCCTAACTCTAAAAGAGCCCTTTTCCTCCCACCCAGATCCTCATTATCCCGTATCTTTGTTCTGTTTTTGTTCCTTGTATGCATTATTCTATGAAATCACATAGGCTTCATTCCTACATGCTCAGAATATCCTACACCAAGGAAAGTTTCCCCCACACAGACAGAGGTACTCAACAGAGAATGGCTTTATACACAAATGAAACATTTTAAGTGATAATCATTAATATAATTTCTGGGATTTCCAATTTTACCTATACCTTTATTTTGATGCATTTCCAAATGCAGATTATTAGATCAAATAAATTATTCAGTTTGAAATTAAAAAGAAACTGTAGACCAAAATGTAACTATGAATGTTCTATTAAATATTGTCATAGTACCTCAAATTAGACATAATAGGATTCTTTTTTAAATAAAATTATCTAAACTAGACATATAATCAACCCAGATTCCCTGGAACTGGGATTATGTGGTAAATAATGGAATTATCAAGCATGTCATAGGTTGAGAATTATATAGAGAAGTCTTCAGTTTAGATGAATTAGACTGCTTTCAAATTAGTTAATCAAAAGAACCTTAAGAAAAAGCTTAAAGACATTTTTTTTAAAAGTTAGTAATTTCATGAAGCCTGTTTATTGTAAAGGAAGGTGATTTTCTTTAATTAAATGGATTCCCAAAATAACAACTTGTCATCAACTTGATGCATTTTTTTAGTTTAATAAAATTATTTTCTAAGCCTAGTTTATTGTCTGAGAAAGAACATACCATAATTATAATAGTGTTTATCTTTGGATTATAGATTTAGAATAATTTTTTTCATTTTTATCTTTGTACTTCTGTATATCATCTGTTTCCTGTCAGAAATAAATATTATATATTTTCTTTCTAATATGTAATGAAAGATTTATATATATTAAATTTAGCAGCCTTTACAAAACTGCCATTTTTATAGGTTACAGTGGTTGAATGTAGGAGTCTTCATATAGTTTCATATGGGTTTCATTTCTGAGAAACTCAATTTGTGGATGAGCTGCCCAACTCACAAATATGCATGTATTCATATTTTTGTTATAACTGAGTCTGTGAAACAATTGAAACATCCTGGTAAATAAAAATAAAATAGAAAATTAATCATAAACATAAATCCAAGTCATACTAATTTTTTTATTATTATCATTCATTTAATTTTGATCCATTGAACACAAATGGAGTACAGCTATTGTTTCTCTGGTTGTACGCAAAGTAGAGTCACACCATCTGTGCATTCATACATGTACACAGGGCAATTATGTCTGTCTCATTCTGTTATTATTCTTGCCCTCCCACCCCAACCCCACCCCTCCCTTCCCTCTATGCTGTCTAGCCTTCCTCCATTCTTGCCTCCCTTCCACACCACATTATACATCATCATTCACTTATCAGAGAGATCATTTGGCCTTTGGATTTTTGGGATCAGCTAATCTCACTTAGCATGACAGTCTCCAACATCCTCCATTTACCTACAAATGCCATAATTTTATTCTTCTTTATGGCTGAATAATATTCCATTGTGTATATATACCATAGTTTCTTTATCCATTCATCTCTTGAGGGGCATCTAGGTTGGTTTCACAATGTAGCTATTGTGAATTGAGCAGCTATGAACATTGATATGGCTGCATTACTATAGTAATCTGATTTTAAGTACTTTGGGTATAGGCCAAGGAGTGGGATAGCTGGATCAAATGGTGGATCCATTCCAAGTTTTCTAAGGAATCTCCACACTGCTTTCCAGAGTGGCTGCACCAACTTGCACTCCCACCAGCAATGTATGAGTGTACCCTTTTCCCCACATCCTTGCCAACACCTGTTGTTGCCTGTATTCTTAATAAAAGACATTGTAATTGGGGTGAGGTGAAATCTTAAGGTAGTTTTGATTTGCATTTCTCTTATAACTAGGGATGTTGAACATTTTTTCATGAATCTGTTGATTGCTTATAGATCTTCCTCTGTAAAGTGTTCATTTCTTTGGCCCATTTATTGACTGGGTTATTAGTGTTCTTGGTGTAAAGATTTTTGAGTACTTTGTAGATTCTGGAGATTAGTGCTCCATCTGAAGTATGTGTGGCAAAGATTTTCTCCCACTCTGAAGGCTCTCTCTTCACATTGCTGATTGTTTCCATATTACAGAGCAATAGTAATAAAAACAGCATAGTATTGGCACCAAAATAGACAGGTAGATCAATGGTACAGAATAGAGGACACAGAGACAAACCCACAGAAATACAGGTATCTCGTACTTGACAAAGGAGCCAAAATATACAATGGAGTAAAGATAACCTCTTCAACAAATGGTGCTGGGAAAACTGGAAATCCATATACAGCAAAATGAAACTAAACCCATATCTCTCACCCTATACAAAACTCAACTCAAAATGGATCAAGGACCTAGGAATTAGACCAGAGACCCTGCACCTGATAGAAGAGAAAATAGGTCCAAATCTCCATCATGTTGGCCTAGGACCAGATTTCCTTAACATGACTCCCAAAGCACAAGAAATAAAAGCAGGAATCAATGATTGGGATAGAGTCAAACTAAAAAGCTTCTTCTCAGCAAAGGAAACAAGTCATACTAATTTAATGAAAAGCAAAAACAATTTCATGGGTCACATAATTTCAAAGTCCAAGAGTTATCCAGTAACAACTACATCTAGGGACTAAAATGACAGTAAAACTGTATACACTCATATACACAAAAATTGACCCCTACCCTTCTTCTTCTACTCTGTCCTTGGTTCTTATTCTCAGGCAGATCCTTTCCATTTATTGGGAAAAACAAAAACCAGTCTCTGCAGATCTAGTGACTAAGTTGTCCCTAATTGGGCCACATATTCATCTTTGGTGTAATCACTATGTCCAAGTAGATGAGATGCTCTTCCCAGGCCAGGTCATAAATCTCCCCCATAGTAGGAGAGACAGGGATGGGGGGGCTTGGAATACATAAGGGGTCTTTCCCAAATGTAAAGATAACAAAGCAATCCACTATATAGGTTTCAAAACATCTCTAGTAAAGTTGTTTTCTTTGATAGTTACAATCAAACCTTTCTACATTTGTGATATATATATATTTATTTATAAATATGCAATATATAAATTATAATATATATTATATATAATGTACTATCAGCTTTACAGCATGATTCATGAAATAAGAGAATGAGAAATCAAACATTTTAAGAAAACATATATCAGTGAGTAACAACTTAGTGTAACCATAGCTAAGTTATTAACTACAATTTATATTTTATTTCCATAGCTACTTATAAAAGGAGACAAGACTAAATGGATTTTTAATTTATATTTGAACAAAACAAAAATAAATCATAAACTTGCCATTAAAAATTATTATTAAATGTAAAATATTGTCATCTCCCTTTGAACCAGTCCTATCCCCTAGGTTAATGCTTATTAATAATCTAGAGATAGTCTTTCTGAATTTTCTATAAGTGTATGCAGACATGTCTATCTATACTCCTCTGTATTATTTTTAAAATAGAAATGGAATCATGGTATTCAGATTAGTTGCAATTTTTAAATTTAGGTGTGACTGTGAGTAAATGGACAACTAGAATCATGCTGGCTTAAAATAAAATGAAAATGTCATTCTTGTATAAAAGGTTAGATAGGCTTTTAATTTTTTAAGGGGATCAAACCCAGGGCCTTGCACTTGCTAGCTAGCTCTGACACTGAGCCACTCTCCTAGCCCAGAGCTCTTTGATGATTCCATGATCATCTGGGAGCCTGGTTCCTTCTCACTTTCAGTTTCCTAACAATGGGACTTCATAGTCCTAGATTTGCCTTAGTTCTGTTTTTCAATCCTCTAGCAGAAGGGCTGCTACCTGGTTGCAGATACTCTTATATTGTGTGCATGTACAAATATGTAACAACAAATCCCATCAGTGTGTGCAACTATAAGGCACAATAAAAAAATGTGGTGAAATCGATTTAGAAAATTGAAGAATTTTTGAAAATAATAAAAATATAAAGAACACTTAAATCGTGCTAAGAACTGCTACAGGGGAGACTGGCAAATGTAGTCTTTACCCTGGTGGTCCTGTTATTTGTATTAATCATGCTTTCTTATTTTCTGATATTTTGACATCGTGGACTTGCTGATCACGAAAATGCTACCTACTCCTGAGCTATCTAATTCCTAGAGAAAATAGAAGACTCATCACAAATGTTCCTTTCATATGGAAGCCAAACCCATCTTGCCCCCAACCTCTTTCATTGAGCCTTTAGGTATCAAGCTCTTGTGTCCCTAGCCTAATCACCCCAGGGTCAGGTATCAGACAATTAGGGACAACCCCTGCATCCAGAGCCCACTGAAATTATTCAGACTGTCTAATCTTAACTCATTTAGCTTCCTTGCCTCACCTCAACCCTTCCTTCCTGAGAAAACCACAATAAACTGGCTTTTGCTCACATTTGCCCTTCAACCTGTGCCTCCTGATTAACACCTGTGCTTCCTCCTGTGGCCTTGCATGAGGTACTGTGCCTCTGCTTCCAGGTATCCATGAATATAAAATCTTCCTTCATAACTGTCATTTTACAGTCTGTGTCTTAATATATGTCATCAAAACAAATCCTGTGTTAATTTTAAAATATTACAAGATACTGATGATGGTTATACAACCTCATGCATATAATAAAAACTCCTTAAAAGAAATGAGATAATTGTATCTCAATTGTTTAAAAAATAAAATAGTGGGTTCTGTTATGGTATAAAAATAAAATAATTGATATTGTGGATGATTTTTTATACTGCAATACTATTTTTTTGTAGATTAGTACATAAAAATATCTTTTTTTCCTTTTTTATCTACCTTATAAGGGCATGTTATATTTTGTTCCATCTTTCACTATGTTACGAGCTATGCTATAATTCACATCCAGTTAAATTCCAAAAATGTAATTTTGAGTGAATAGATATGTGGTTTTCTTTTTAAAATTCTACAAATTACTTTCCAAAATATTGAAACAATTTAGAGTCTTCTTAAAAGAATAAACGTTTTCTTTGAATTTACTTAGTTCTACATTTTACCAATCTTTTTAATGTTTACTAGTTAGTATTATTTTATGTTTATTGGCCATTTTCATCTCTTTACTGACAATTGCGTGGTATTGTCCCTAACTTTTTATTAACCTGGGATATTTAAGTTAATTTTAAACAGGGACATTAATTTACTCTGCCATC
The DNA here is from genome assembly GCA_020662805.1 of Glaucomys volans. NCBI lineage: Eukaryota > Metazoa > Chordata > Mammalia > Rodentia > Sciuridae > Glaucomys > Glaucomys volans. The sequence continues at coordinate 307,869 of JAJEJO010001916.1, forward strand.
ATTCTCTGGAATTGTATATGGTACTTCTTTATCTTACACACCTCCAATACATGTCTAAGCATATGTCTTCTTAGCATTAATCTTGATTTTCTGTTTGTCCTTGAGAAATGAAAATTTATTTTTTCTCTATTTTAGAGTACTTTTCATCAGCTTCTTCTTTGAAAATTGCTTTCCTTCTAATTTTTTTTCTCCTGCTGGAATTCACAGAACATGCACGCTAGATATCATGAGTCTATCCCATTTATATTTCTTTCCTTCACTCATGTTTTCCCATTCTCACATGATTTTAAGACAGTTCAGCCACGTATTTTTAAAATGAGCACTGAGTTTTCAATAGTGTTCCTCTCTTTTTCAATTCTTTAGGGCATTTCCTATTTGATTCATAACATGTTATTATATCACCTTAAGAAATCTCATCACGCATTTTTCGTGATTTGTCTATTTCATTGGCTGTATGTGCTTTGCAGTAGCCACCTGCTCTGGTGGTTCAATTCCGTCTCCTTTGTTCAACTCCAGCTTGTTGTTCTTTGATGATTCAAGTTAGAGATGCAGCACAGGTGCAGGACAACAGTATTAGATTTGACATTCAATAAAATACTAATCATATTTTCTTTTCCAGTGTAGTAAGCTTATTTACTGAAGCATATGAGGGGATGAAGAAAGAGAGGCCACTTGATTCTCAGAGTTCTGCCCATGGGAGATGAGTTGGGAAGTTCTTTTCCAGCTGATTGAAGGCATATTTATCCCAAACAGTGTTATAATTTGGATATGTGATGTTTCAAGAAAAGTTCATGTGTTAATGCAGGAATGTTCAGAGGTAAAATGATTAGATCATGAGAGCTGTAGTTCATCACTAGAATAATTCATTTGATGGATTAATAATTTTAATGAACCATTGGGTTGTAAGTGTAGGCAGACGGGGCATGGCTGGAGGAAGAAGGTCACTGTGGGCATGCCCTTGTGGGTGATATTTTGGCCCTGGCTCCTCATATACTTAGTATTTCCTGGCTTCCATGAGCAGAGCAACTTCCCTCCACCATGCCTTTTTCCATAATGTTCTGCCTCACCATGGACCCAGAGAAATGGAATCAGCCAACCACAGACGAAGCCTCTGAAATAATGAGCCCCAAATAAACCTTTTCTCTTGTCTAAGTTGTTTTTGTCAGTTATTTTGGTCAAAGCAATGAAAAGTTGACTGATACAAGCAGGATTGGCAGGCTTGCCCATATCCACAGGCACCTTGCTGCAGCACAAGGTGATAAGAGCACCTTGTGATAAGAGCATATGATTAGCTACTTGTCTTCCAAAATCAGTCTTAGGATTCGCTCGCAGTCTTCACCTCAACTCTGACAGAGAAGTGAGCCTTCCATCAGGCCACTGGATACCTTCTGTTCTATCAATAAATAAATCTTCTTAGACATCATTGACTGCTTTCCACTCATGTTTATTAATATCCTTTCTCTGTTAATGCCATGGTATTTTTCTTTTGTCCTTGTTCTCCACCTCTGCTACCTCTCTGCTTTATTTCTACCCTCTACTTACAAAAGTATCTATTTACAATGTAAACAGGTGTGAGACATAATTGATAAATTTTATAGAAAACTTGTAAATAAAATAATACCTTAAAAGTCTTTGATACAATGTCTGATCCTTAAAACTCAAATGCTTTTAGGAAGAAATACAGGTTTTCAACATATGGGCAATATGCATGTAATATTTGATATGCCCTAAATTAAAGTTTCCTGGTCCACTTTGTCCCCAGACTTACAAAGAACATTAAAAGACTGTGAATATTCGTATAATATTTAATATTTTTCTATATATTAATGATGAGCTGGAAATGAAATAATTTAAATACTTTGATATATTTGTTTTATAGAAATGCTTAATATGATACTTATTGATAATTTATAGAAATTGGTAGTGGACAAACCAATATTTGTGAGATGTGCACACAATTAATTTGGAAGCATAATATTTGGTATGGTCCTAAACATGCTGGAAATAACAGAATTTATCTTCAGTTAATGCATGACATGAATAAAGATGAACAGTAGACTTTATGGACTTCAGAGTAAACAGTATAATGCTAACAGGAGGGATTATTCCAGAGCAGTTAAAAAAAATCAAATTACTAGTATTACCAATATTTCATAGTATGCACAACCAGTGTTACAGAATACATATGACCTCAATAAGGGAAAGCTAAAAACTTAAATTATCTTCACCTTGCTCCCATAATTCCACTAAAACGATAGTGGCAGGGCACAAAAGGGAATAAATATGAGTTAGTATTTCAAATAACAAGAAAGCTCTCTAGAGATTTTGATGAATATGTGCAAATTGAAATAAGATGGTTTTGAATAAATAGATGATTCAGAGAGTCATATCATGCAGCTTAAAATACCCACAAGAAAAAGTGTTGAGGCTCCACCCTCCTAGCAGTAAAGAAGCTCTAAATCACCTGAGAGCAGAGCTGGAAAGACACTCAGATATAAGATTGATTAACTGAAGAATTTTCCACTAAACCCTTATTACCCTTCCTATGCTCTTCCTCCTGCATGCATTCAGAGTCACTGGAAGTGGTGGCACACATCTCCAACCTACAGAGGGAGGCAGGTTTTCTAAAAGAAACAAAGCAATATGCCTGAAGAGCAGTATAGCCCTTGTGGGTGCTGCTGTCCAGGGTAAAGCTTCCTTCAGTCTTATATAGTGTTATTCCAGATGAGAATGAGATCATCCAAGCCACATAAAGCCAAAAGAAGCCTTTATTATAGCTGGCCAGCGATGACCAACCATACACCTAAAAGCAGTGTGGAAGGGAATCCTGCACTAGTTCCTTCATTGTCAGCATTTATAGGTGTGAGTGGGGTGGGGAGTATAGTCACTGTTTCTAGCCAATGCAAGCAAACCTCGCTACAGAAGCAGATGTTAGTGATTAGTGGTTAGCTATCTCTCTCTCCTGATGGTATATTTAGGCCTTCAAGGACTTTCCAACTTCCTTAATTTAAAGGTCACCCCTCAGTTTCCAGGAATTGTTTGTTTCATTTCTGGGATATGGTATTTGAGAATTTTATTTCTTGGGGACTGTAACAATAGGACAGGGCGTAGGTAGATTTGCCTTCTCATGCATTAGCACATCCTAAAGTTAAACCCGTCAGTCAACAGCTCTTAATTACCCCTGTCATCCAGGAAAAAGGCTCTTGAAGTGGACAATAGATAACAAGGTTACCAGTGTGTTTGTCAACTTTTCCTCCCTATAACCAAAATACCTAAGCAAAACAACTTAGAGGAAAAAATTTTATTTTGACTCATGGTTTCAGTTCACAGTCAGCTGGCTCTATTGCTCTAGGCCTAAGGTAAGGCAGAACATGATGGCAGAAGGGTGAGATGGAGGAAGCGTGGCAGCCAGGAAGCAGAAAGAGAGAGGGGAAGGGCCAAGGACAAGACATAGTGTCCTCCAAGGGCATTCCTCCAATGACCTACTTACTCCAACCATGCCACACTTACCTACAATTTCCACCACCTTCAAGTAGTTTATTCTGTTATCAATGGACTAATCCACTGATAAAGTCAGAGCTCTTATGATCCAATCTCTTCCCCAAAAGTCCCACCTCTCAACATTGCTACATTGGGGACTAAGACATCAATATATGAGCTTTGGGGGGACATTCTTGATCTGAACCATAATGATCATGTTTTGATAAAAGTCAAGGACATAAAGGAGAAGCAACACTAAAAAAAACACAACTTAGTGACCATAAAAATGATTCAGGAAACTAAAAATCTTTTTAAAAATGTATTTCATATTCTTAGAAGGAGAAAGATATTTCAGCCATATAACACGAACAAGCTTCTATTAAGGAAGGGAGAAAAAAATAAAGAAATTCCAGGAAAACTATCTAGAGTAAGGATCAAAAATCAAAATAAAGAATTGTTGATAAGTGGATGATGATATAGAATCTGGTTAGGGGGAGGGTAAGAGAGGAATGGAGGATCATTAGATTATGTAGAGGGACATAAGAGGGGGAGGGGGTGAGGGTATAAAAAATGTTGGAATGAGACAGACATCATTATCCTACATATATGTGTGATTAACAAGAATGATATGAATGTATGTTATGCACAACCATAGAAATGAAAATTTGTACCCTACATGTGTACAATGAATCAAAATGAAGTCTATAAAAATAAATACATTTAATAATAAATAAATAAATAAAATTTAAAAAAAAGAATAAAACAAAAGAATTGTTGAGAAGTTCAAGGAACATAACTCCTCATTTCTGAAATCATTATTAAAATAAAATAATTCATGAAAGACTTAGATTGCCAAATAAAGTAGTAAATAAACAAAAAGAAAAGGAAGTCAGCTACTCACAATACCTCAAGAATAAATTTATCTAAATCAGAAGAATAGTCCTATGATCCAAAAAAATGTCTTTAAATAAAATAATGGGCTTGTTCAGCAGATTTGAAAAAACTGGAGCATCTAAAGCTAACTACTAGGTAGGTGTGCTTATTAACATGTAAATTATATAAAATGTATACTTTGGTTCCACTGTCTCACTAAGCACATTTCCAGTGCACATAGCTACCTGTGGCTAGGGGCTATTGTGTTGGAGAGCACAAATACAAAACTTTTCATCACTGCTCAAAAGTCTAATGAATGGCTTCAACGTTGGTGATAAGGTGAGGACATTTCTTTCATTCATTGTTCAACAAATATCCATGGAGAAATTTAATGATAGACTAAAAACATAACATCCATATGGAGATAGGAAAAGCTTTGTACTCATAGACCCCTGGAGACTAATAGATAATAGACAAATAATGCATAATATACCATAAAGCATTGACATCTGCTAAAAGGAAAAATAAAGAAGTATAAAGAGAGTGGGGTGAGGGAATTCACTAATTGAATCTGGGTATGAGTAAAAGTTTCTCTCATAATGGGATGTTTGAAGAAGACAAGGTTAAAAACTCACATGAAATCTATGGAAAGTATATCTAGGTAAAAAGAAAACCCAGTACAAAGACACTGAAATGGAAAACTTTGTTCACAGAACAGCAAGAAGTCTGCTGTGATTTGAAATAGCCAATAAGGAGAGTGGAGGCAGAGAAATAAGCAGGAGGCAAATCCTGTAGGAAGCATGAGTGAGGCTGCATATTTATTCTGGGGATAATGGGACACTCCTGAGTGGAGTGCAGCATGATCAGTTCTATATGTTCTAACCATCACTTTAACTATATTGATAGCAAATATAATAGTGCAAGAGCAGAAATGATATGCATGCAAAACTTTCAAAGAAAGGAAATAAATTTAGCAGAGTCCCTGGGCCAAATATAAAGCAAACTAAAATTATCCAATATATATAGCATCCATAGAAGGATACTTCTTTCTCTAAATATGCATCTCAGTAGTGGGTTTTACTGACAATATTTGATATCAGTTCTGCTGAATAGTATCAAATGTTTAAAATGGATCTATAAGCAAAGAACAAAAAAAAATCATATTACTAGATACAAATGTGAAGCCATACATGCTTGAAAGTAATTAGATAACTGACATTTCTCAAAGTGGAGACTAATGTAGGAATGTGCAATGTTTCATTCTTCTTAGTGAAATGTTTATGAATAGAATTATTTAATAGAAGGTGGAATATTATTTAAAATATTGAGTTAATTAGTAGGGAGAAAACTAAAAATAAGTAAGAAAACTCAGGAAGAAATTTATAACCTAGTAGAGACTCTATTGATTATATCTAAATCAGATTAATCAAAAAATGCAAGGCTCAGTGGTAAAGTGCTTGCTTAGCATGTGCCAGGCTCTGGATTCAATTGCCAACACTGAGAAAGAAAAGAAAAACAAAGACTTGTAAAAACATATTGCTTATAATTATTTTAATCCCTAGAAAAACAAAGTACAAAATGATCACCTTTGAGAAGCAAGAGGATTGCATGGCTGATAGACCTTTTTGCTGCCGTTGTTAAATAACGTTCTGAATCATTTGCATTTTTAATTATGTGCTTGGCACACTATATAATAATAATGATAATTCTTTTAAATAAGACCTTTAAACAAAATGTTATGTCCTATTAAGGATATTCTATTATAAAATATTACTTTGTTTCTCACAACAAAATCTGATTGAGAAAATTAGGCATTTTAGTTGCTGAGTAAAAAGGTCATCTTGTAAAGGAACAGCAAACAGATAAAAATTGCAAATGACACTATCGAAAACCTGTGATGCACAGGCCATGACAAAGATTGCCATCCAACAATTTCTTTTCCCAAAAGGCTAACAATTCACACATAATGTATCATGCAGAAGGAAGAAGACAATAGTAACATTTGTTTTAGATTTGATCAATATAGAGATTTACTGTTAAATGCCCAAAAATCTCTGAGGCTAATGTTAAATGGGAAAAAGTTGTCAGCAGCTACGATAACCTTTCTGACCAATTGCTACATAATCAGAGGTCATAGGAGAATGAAAGCTTAGACATGTTCCAAGTAAATGTCTGGCATGCGTGGTACCTTAGAGGCAGAAACAAACCTTGAAAAAACAGTCTTCCCAATGTCAGAAAAGAGTAGAAAATGAAGAATAGAGGTGACTCTCAGCAGCACAGAGATGATCTCCAGCCCATATACCAAGAGGTGCATGCTTCACAGAGAAGTAATGGAGACCTGAAATGACTCAAAGGAGTCTCCTGCTGAAATTCTAACTTAGTTTCACAGGCACATAACAAAGTGAGCAAGCATCAAAGGGAATCTGAGAAAACAACACCTTGAAGTCCCCTACATTTGCCAGATGCCATAGTTTACACAGCACAATCTATAAATATTCAAGGAAAATTACACATGGGGAAAAATGAGTAATTGTGCATTTGAAGTAATATTAACAGCCCTATTATTACAGATGATAATTATAATCTATGATTACAACTTCGGAAGAGAGGATCTGTTGAAATAATTATGAGCAGGATTTAAATATACCAAAGAGAAAGTTTTTAAGTTCTGTTTTCTAAATAATTCTGTAAAAAGTTATAGTAAGCACTGATGGTAACTGAGTATCAGAATGTACCTTGAATGGATTAAATATTAATGTAATAGCATATCAGAATTTGCCCATTGTGAGTACAAATATATATTTCCTGCAAGTTTATTTGCATTCAAACAGCACCAAGTAAAAACTGGAAGGGAATCTTAAGACTAACTCTATCTAGTCAAATTCCCTTAATATGAGTGATTATCTCATACTCCAAAGAAAGATTCTGCTATAAATGAAATAATTGTTACTAGATCTAAGATTATATAAATAACACTCGATTTGGAATCCAATATCATTCAATGATGAAATCCATTTTATTATTGATTATCCATGTTTGTTTATAAAATGTATTTGTCAGGGCTCTTTTGTCAGGGTAAGAGATGGCAGAAATTCAAATCATACTGAATTAATTGAAAAGAATGTGTTCTTGTAACTAGAAATACAGGATCATTTAGCTTCTGGTATGGCTGGCTCTAGCGTTTTAAAGAAATGTATTTGTTGTTTTCAGTTTCTTGGCTCTGCTTTCTTCTATAACTGCTTCAATTTCAGTTGAACTATTACGATATAGCAGCCACACCTGCCCTTTGGGGCTATCTACAATTCCAATGAGTAATACCCTTCACTATCTAATAATTATAACAAAAGTTCTAGAATTGAACTATGTAGACCTAGCATGTGATAAGCCCATCTGTGAAGCTAAACAGGATGGAGGGATGGATTTAAACTCCACCATCAACAAAGAGAAACCAAATGAATTTAGAGAAAGAAAGGAGTGTGTTTTAAAGAAAATCAAAGTGTTTTTCCAAGATCAAATGAAAATGGATTACAGACAGGCAAAAATAGATATTTACTATGCTCAATGTGGTTCATTTTTTAAATTCCACAGAAGATATCACATCTGGCCCATTTATTAATGTAGTAGTATAGAAAAAGAATTGGGAATGAAAGTAAGAAAATCTAATTTTATGACCTTGAGTAAGTTTCCAAGACTTTGAATTTTTTTTCACTTGTAAATTATTTTAAAAATACATTTATCACTGAATTATCAATGAATTGATGGTGAGAAAATAGTTTAGTAAATAAAGACTCATGCTGAAGGTAAATCCAGAACCGCCTTTTCCATGGTCTCAGAGGCCATCCTTCACATAGATTACAATAGAAGTGGTCCACCAATGTTATCTCTAAAACAAGGCAAATCAGATCTTTTATGTGAAGTCCTATAAAGATCTACCATGATTTTATTTTTTGCATATTGGTCACTTTTATAGATTGAATTATGTATCCAAAAAAGGTATGTGGATGATCTCCCTCCCCAGAACCACAGAACATGCCCTAATTTGGAAATGTGGTGATTGTTAAGATGAAGACATACTGGAGTGGGGTGGGCCCTTAATCTAATGTAACAGCATCCTTATCATAAGAGGAGAGAGGCATACAGGGAGGAGGTCACCATGAGACACATGGGGAAAGGATGGCCATGTGAGTGTGGAAGCAGAGGTTGCAGGGATGCATCCACAAGCCAGGGAACAGCAAGGATCACCTGCTGTCACCAGAAGCTAAGAGACGGGAACAGATTCTCCTTCAGAGCCCTCAGGAGGATTCAACACTGCTGACACTTGGATTTGGGGCTTCTTCCCTACATTACTATGAGAGAATAATTTTCTGTCATTTTAAGGCACTCAGTTCACGGCTCTCTGTTACAGCACCCCTAAGAAACTAATACAGTCACATTGGAATCAGTCATGGTTAGTTAAAGCTAGAGGTATTCTACCTCAGTGTTTCCAAAATATGGAATTACTCACATATTTTAAGTGTATTGACATTTTAAAAATAAGAATATTCGATGGTCATTGGATTAGCTCTGGCTGCCTCATTGTCTCTGATCAGTTGCCACTTTGCCTATTCCCTTCCACAGTCTCTCATCGTACTGCATACACTTCTCTTAAGCTCTCCTCCTCTTTCTCGGAAAGCCTTTTTCTGTCTTTATCACACATCCTTATCTTCCTTTGTCCTTCAGCATAGGTGGAATCGAATGTCCAGCCCTCAGCCCTCTTCTCTTCCTACTCTTCCTACCATTCATCATTCATGGATCATCCACATTATAGTAACAGCCAACCTGGCTCCTCTGAGCCTCCAGGTATGCTGCGGCTGGTAGCGCTTGCCCATCTAGACTTCAAATGTACAGCTCAAACTGAGCATGTCCACAGCAGTAGTTATGAATTTACACCCAAATACACTTCTCCCCTGCCATAAACCCAAAGGTTGCTGCAGATTGTCCCTCTTCCTTACTCTTCACATCTAATTCAGGACAAAGCTCTCTTGCTTCAACCTTCACTCTTCCTTCTCACCTAGTACTAACTCTTGTACTCTCTTATGCGATGGTAAGCCAGGTGTGGCCCCAAGAGGAGACATGGAAGAAGCTAAGGAAAATAAAGTTTATTTTACTCACAAGTCCTGAAACATTAGGAACAGCAAGCCACACAGAGACTTGTGAAAAAGACAACAGGGAGAGAGGAGAGTGTCAGGAGGCAGAGAAGAACCAAGCATGTGGAAGGTTTAGGTCATGTCCTTTACTTGGGTTTCCACAGGAAAGAAAAGGCAGGCAGGGAGCAGTTTAGATTTGATTAATTAGAGTAAATCATAGGTGCCTAGCACCTGGCTGGAAATGAGTAACACAAAGGAATACTGCATCCTGGGGTGTAATAGGGGGTTTGGCTTTGGATGGATTTGTTTGCCTATCAAAGGCTTGCTTAAGACTGGGCCCTGTGCTGTCTCTAGGAATTAGCTAGACACAGAAGGAGAAGTCTCAACAGCCAGAAAGATTTTTAAAATGTGAAAACATAATACATAGAATGTTTAAAATTATTTTCTTTTTTGAAAAAAAGGATAACTTGTATTCCTGCGTCCATTTCTGCTATCCCCTAATTCTTCTGATGAACTGCTAGAGGAATGATCTTTAAAAAATGCGAAGCAGAGAACAATACTCCCCTGCTTTAAAAAAATCTTCAAGGCTCCCCACAGATTGATGGAGAGAGTCCAAGTTCTTTGGCAGAGTACTCAAGGCCCCCATTGATCTGGCACTTGCTTCCTCTCCAGGATCATTTTGGCTAATTATTGTGCCTGCTTCAGCTCCGTTCAGCCACTTAAAGATCTTAGAGAGCACCATGCACCTCAGAGCAGTTCCTTCTGCTTAGAATGCCCCTCTTCTCTTTCCCAGTGGTAAACACTTGCCCTTTTCAGATTCAGATTCAGATCAAGACTTTCTTCCTCCAAGTAAAATTATGACCTCCTTTTTTTCCCGCTGTACTTAATTTAAATATGTAATGTTAAAGAAAAAATTATTCTCTACACTTGTTAAAGGAGGATCATGAGAAAGGTATAGGAGCCACTGCAATGGGGGTCCTGCAGTGGGGAGAAGGAATTTGTCTCAACTCCAAATACAAGTGGGGATTTATAACCAAGGAACAGGGTTGGGGGTCAACAGATGGAAAACTTCTAAGAAGAAACATCAAAGCTAAGTGGTTTCTAACTAAACTGTTTTTGTTACTGGCTTGCTGAGTTCTTGTGCTCAGAAAAATCAGATAAAGGCACAACTGTGACAGGAATAAGACTCTTTATTAGGACTTCTTGCTCTGCAGAAGGGGACCAAGCTCTAATCAAGACTGTCAAGCTGACTCTTCTAACAATGGGAGAGAGTTAGTTTTATTCCATGGAAAGGGCTGTTTGCAAGGGGCACTGAGGTTTAGGAATGTTACTTGGCATTAGGTGTACCTCTCAACACTGTGCTTTTGTCTTCCTGGGCAAGCATTTTAACCTTGAGAGAGGAGTATCTGCTCCTCCTGGGGCCAAATATTGCATCACTTATGAATGTGGCCTCTGCTATAAACATCTCTGCCTTGTGATAAGGATGAGGTGCTGTAGCTGTTGAGAGAACACACAGGTGGGAAATGGAAGAGCACACAAATTGTGGTAAGAAGTTAAGGGCCCTGGAAATTTGCCATTTCAGTGACTCCTGGACAGTTTGTCTTTTATGCAGTTTGTACTCTGAGAGAGTTATGTCAAGGCTATCCTGGCTTTCCTGGTGCACCTGGCTTCTGATAAAGATTGAAAGCGCATGAGTGAGAGGGTAGGGGAAGGTATATGTGCCCTTGACAGCTAAGAAGCCATGAGGTAAGGTGGGAGAGCAACAGAAGCACACCCCATGTGATGAGCTGAGTTAAGACCCTAGGAGTGCATTTGCCTTTTTCCAAGATATGAGTTGCTCACTGTCTCATTCCACCTTTAGAATTTCTATTCTCTTAATTTTAAGGGGGTACTGCTTTTCATGGGAGTCCGTGACTGTTTTAAACTTGATGGGATTGTAGATGAAGGCATGCCACAGTGGTCAGATATGTGTCACTTCCACAGTACCCACAACACTGTGTTGCCCTTGTCATGTTATGGACCTTGGTCTCCCCAGTGACCTCCTGGAGGCAGGATTCTTCACATATCTCAGTACATGGCACATGATCAATGCCCTAAATTAAGGAATAATGAAAAATTAAGTAGTAAACAAATAGAATACTGAATATTGAAGGAGTCCAACAGTTCCCTGATGAAGTATTTCACTTGAAATGAAATAAAGGGTCGATCCTATATGCATTGGTGATGTGCAAAAGGACAAACTCTGGAGTCTGGTTGCTTGGATTTCCTTCTTAGGCACTTGTTTAGATGACATTGTTTACTTCTCTGCAAAATTGGGGATGTAATAGTTCTATCTTTGTTGTGTTTTTAGGAAGACTGACAATATATATTTATATTTTGAAGATTATTATGAAGATTAAATGAGAATATGGTAATTGCTATATGCATTTTTGTTAAAATACTTGTAATGCCTAAAGATTAGAAATAAACTTTGAGTTGAATTTGAGGAAATTCTTATTCTTTCTGTATTGCATATGTTGGAACTCTGAGTTTAAATTATGAACCATATCTCTATAGTTTCTAGTTCTTCAGCTTCCAATATATATGTAAAAATACATGCATTTATTGATAGGCAAAGTTCTTTCATTCCTGGGCAAATGCTGGGCAGTTTTTATTCTCATGGATTTCTCTCTCTGTTCTGGGGTAATGGGGCCAAAGACAGGTTATCTCAGTCACCATAGCTTTGGTTAACTTAAACCCTAATAAATTCTACCTGAAAGGGGAGGGGAAGCCTCATGTGGAATCTGCTAGCACTCTTACTGGATGGTACTACTCATTTGTGGTTTTAATTTTATTGCTGTACCAATATTCTATTTATACCTCACCTAGATGCCACCAGAGATTTTATGGTTTAAACAAGTTCATAATAAATAGAATAGAAATGTTAAAATAAAATAAATTTGTGATATGAATACACATGGGAAAGATTCATACAAGTGAGTGAATGACCAAGAAAATATTAAAGAGTAAAAGAGGCATAAACAGAAATTAAAGGATGCCTGGAATTTGAATAGATAAGAAGACAGGATGTACAGATTGCTGGCAGGGGAAGTAGTATGAGCAAACTTTCAAGGGCAAAAGTATTTTTGTATTTTGGAGATGGGGACCACTTTAATCTGCCTGAAGCATAGGTTTAGATGGGGAGGAATGAAGATATAAATTGGAAAAGTGTGCTAGACCATATTATGAAAAACCTTACTTGTTTAACTCTATCCAAATGTAATAGAAAATTTTGGAGATTTTTAAGATGGCAATTCTGTCTGAAGGAGGTGGTATGCCAGAATGTGGCAGCAAAGAACTCATCTTGAGGTTCTGTAAGAGTGAGAGTCAGCAAGAGAACAGTCAGGATAAAATAGTTCATGGTTATATTCAGGCAAAAAGAATTTGAAATTAGAGGCCTAATCTAGGGGAAAAGTCAGGGACAGGCATAACTGGACACATGGTTATGTTATATATAGATATATCGTATGTGTCACTGCAGGGCGTTTTCACTGAGGGTAACAATCTCATTTTTTGCAGAATATTACTGCCAGGTGGCCTGGAAACAGTAATCCTGGATCAGGAAAGAGTAGAAGCAGGACTCTTACCAAAGTTAAAATGAAAAGTGGTAGGGGCCAGAGGTGGGATAGTAGAAATGAGATTATAGGGGACACACAAAAAATTCAAGAGAAAAATACTTCTTTTAAAAAAAGTTTTATAGTTAAAATCTCTTTCATTTGAAGCAATTCCATATGTCAGGCAGTTTCTCCAAAATGTAAGTGCTAATTGATAGATTCCAAAACTGACTGAACAGCTAAATTCTAGGTCCCTTAGAAAAGTCATTCTTTCAATGACCTGGCTACTGCGTTATCAACTCAAATGTCATTTTTTTCTTATTATTTCATTATATTGTAACCTTCAAAGGACAAAATTACACATAAATCATAAATCTTATTTCCCTAAGTCCACAGGAGAGTCTGGTTTGAAACTCTTGATCAAACACTTTCTTCTGTATCCTACCACACAATGGACACACATTAGACCCAGATTTTTGTTACTCTGACTCACCATGAATTTGCTGTTAAAGAGCTTTTAATTGCAATTGAACATTAAGAAAATAAAAAGAACCGAATTCTCAGCTCACAAAAGACTAATTGCTGAGCCCCGCAGCATTTATAAACAACAAGGTCAAAGTGAAATGTAGAAGGTCAATGAAATTTGCTTGCAAAGGAGCTCAGGACTCAGAACCACCACTACACTGTATGACATACAAGTGGCTTTTCAGCATAGCTCTGCTGCCCCTTTCTGTTCATAAAACAGTAAGGTTATTTTGGTTCAGTTTTACTATTTTTCCCTCAGTCAGCATTTTATGTATATGTGCAAGCCATCCTTTTTATCTTGGCAATTCATCTAAAGTAGACGTTTTCTTGGACCAAAAATCTATATTGTTCTGATTAATGCCTTTGTCACCTTAAACACTGATCTCTTAGTTGCTCCTTTTTCTGTTTTCTGGTTTTGTTTTATGATGCTATTTTAACATGTTTTATTTTGGTTTATATGGCACTCTTGGTAATATGAGACCTTAGCCAGGTAATAGAATGTGATCACAGTAAATGGGACTGCACATGTTTCTTGGCCTTTTGGTTCCCAGATCTTAAACCTCAAGAAAGCACACAAGTGTGACATATTTTTCATTAGGCTTCCTCTGTGCTGCTATGCAGCTGGCTCAAGAGAAACTCACTTTCCTGGTGTGGTTTCCTTCTTTGCCTATTGCTCTGTGCCTCCCCTGTGCCAGATGCTATGCTATGTATTTTTCATATGTAGTTTCACTAATTCTCAGTAAAAACTACAAAACTGATTGTTATTATTTTCTATTTCACAAATAAGGAAACTGAATTAGAAATGTTAAGAGACTTGTTCAATATCACATAACTAGTAAGGGGCAAAGTCATGAGGTTAATCTATATTTTTCTAACTTAAAATCTCATATTCTTTATTATGTTGATTTTTTTAACTTTCTGCCCACATCTTCATGACAAAATCCATATAGATTGAATTATACCACTGTATGTGAAACACTACTGAATTAAGTATAAGAAAATAGTCCAATCTCTTCATAAAAATAATACTAAACTTTCACTACAGCTAATAACAATTATATCTATATTGAATAACTGTGCTTCAATCTGTGGATTATTTGGTAATTGTTGGATTATTTAAAGGATAGAGAACACTAATGAAGTTTTAAGTCCGTTTCTTACTTTGTGTACAAGAAATTCAATATGACCGATTAGGACCAAAACAAGCATGAAGAACTTAAAAAACACATATAAAGTAGTGTGCCTTTAGATTACTTGAGAGTTAAGCATTAATTGAGGTCAACTAAATAACACCAATGGGGTTTGAATGGCCACATGTTCAGTAATAGTTGTGTGACTTGGTTATTCCAAAATAAAAAAAGCTAACTGCATTGTAGATTGCATTTAAAATAAGAAGAGGACTTTCTAAAGGGATTCAAGAGTACTTACATACTCTGCTTGGGAAGCTGACATCTGGTGAATACTGGTCAGTTCCAGATGACATTTTTTAAGGGTAACATTATCAAAATACAGTTTGTCCAAAAGTAGAGCAACCAGGATAATGAGATTTTAAAATAAGTGTCAGGGAGATCAAGATATTTTTAGCCTATGATCAAAAATTGAGGTTAAAAAATAGAAGAGAAAGTAATAGGTCTCTCCAGTTATCATGTGGGTTGTCACATGCAATTTCAGAGGGCAGAATTAGGACCAGTTGATTGGAGACAAAATGATGTTTAATGAAGGCAAATTTTGCATTAATTTAATATTAATTAGGAAAGCCTAACCATGAAAGACTGACACAGAGCATAGTGACAGGGATGCAAATAGAATAGTTCAAGAATGCCCAGTATAGTTAGGTTCTTTCTGGTTCTTTGCTTTCTGTTTGAATGACAGCTATAATATTTTCTTTCATTTTATTTTATTAACATATCATGTAATATGGACCTAATCACTTTTCACTCTCTTTTTCTTTATTCAAGCAATTAATAGGAAAGTCTTTAACTGAACACTTAAATAATTACTTTGAGGAAAAATTGTGGATGATTCTTAGAGAAATTCCAAATCTTATTATTGAATAGAATAATGGTTTTAATAATCTGCCCAAACGTTGAGTCATTCAGTCAACAAACATCTTGAGAAGCTAGTAAGATATTAACACAAATGACTATCTCTACTTCAGGAGTGCAGAAGTCTGTCAAAAGTTACAGGCAAGGTGTTAATGTGAACATAATATGTGATAGGTGAATGAATGAGGCTGGGGTAAGCACACTGGATCTTTCTGAAGAATAAGAATCAAAGAAACTTTCCTAGAGGAAACTAAATTAAGCAGAGTTTTGAAGGATGAGTAAAAGTTAGGTTGGTTAGAAAGATGAGGAAAAGATATATTATTAGCAGTGAAATCAAGTAGGAAGAAGCTACAGAGATGTACAACAGGTTTAAATCATGTACAGACCTGCAAACAATTTCTTATTATGGAAGCATAGGTTGTATTAATTTTGTGAGATGTGGCCCAAATATTGATGAGCAAGACATTCTTCTAAAACAAAAATTAGTATGTGAATTATATCATGAAATCTTACACTTCCTCTTTAAAGAAAACATAAAATGGGGCAAAAATATGAATACCTAAATTTCTATAAAAGCAAATACAATGGTCACTGAAAGTTAGGAAATATATTTTATTTCACTAGTAGTCAGTAATTGGAAATAAAAACCAAATTACATAATTTTTACCTAATTAGTAAGAATTTAAGAGATTGATATTGTTAGTGTTAGTGAGCACATGGGGAAATAGATGTATCTGCAATTCACTCTTGAGAGGAGTATAAATTAATACAAACTTGGTAAACTATTTGGAAGTATCTGTTATATTTTTAAAGGCACATTTAGTTTAACACTGAAATTCTACATCCATATAACTATTCTAGATAAACAGGCAATAACCTAAATATTCATTAGGAAGGAAATTTTTAGATAAATTATTGTATATCTGTACTCATATCAGGCAGTTAAAAAGAAGGAGGTAGATTAATATCATGAAGGCCCTCTAAAACATGTAATCAAGTTTAAATATAAAAAGTTAAGTGTAATATATATAGTATAATCTCGTTTACTTTAAAAATTTACAAACATACTTATTTTCATATCTCTACTTATGAACATGCATAGGATATGAAAACATCTGAGAGGGCACACATCAAAATAATAACAGTAGGGGGCTGGGATTAGCTGAATGATGAAAGGGAATTTTCATTGTTCTAAATTGTTAAAATTTTAATAACAATAGTTTGTGCATTTCAGTGTAATATAAATTGTAAGCATTATTCTTACATCAATGGGGAGTTTTTGAAAGGTTTTAAACAGGGAAATCACATAAGCGCACTACATTTTAGGAATATCGTTCTGCCAGCAGAGTATAAGAACAATTGGAGGAAATTAAACTGAACACAGGGAAGTCAATAAAAAATGATGGCAATGAACCAGAGTGAAAAATAGAGGTAGGCATAAAGAAGGCTAGGTGATTTTACTTAAGAGGGAAAGAAGAGGATGACTATGAAAGATATTTACTGCATAGAATTCATTGGACACCACCCCCTGGGATTACAAAACCATTGTGAAAGAGGAATCTAAATGAAACTCAAGGTTCCAATTGAGCCATTGGCTGACTGGTCAAGTCCATTCACTGAAATGAGCACACAGGTTCTACTTAGGGGGAGGTAGAAGAATCATACTAAGTGTGATTCTTAGACCCTGGTTATTCTGAGAGATTTAGGGATTTGGATAAGAGAACTATCTCAAAGAGATAGCTATTTTCTGTGAAACCTTTATTTTTCCTTGAAAAAAAAAAAGAAGTGCTTATTTCTTTATAGAAAGGGCTAATAACAAATGAGATTCATCTAAATATACTAGATTTCTATAAATTTTCAAGCAATGTTTAGATTCCACAGTAAAGAAAAATTTTATTGGGTAGGTTGTTCCTTCACTGATCCAATGTCAGAGATACATCTGCCTTACAAGTGTCTTATCATCATGGAGAATCGGTCTCATCCCATATGTGCCTCTCCCACATTCTGTCCACACAATCCACCACCAGCCTGACCAACTAACGTTCTGTGGAAAACCACAACTTTAGGGAATGTTTTCTGTCAGATTGGTCCAAGTGTAGAGTGACATGTAAGTCTTTAAAAACTTGTATTCTTTGGGTCAGCAATATTTTCTGCCCTGAAGTTGACTTCACAGTTATAGAACTTAAGTGGAAAAAAGGATTCAATTTGGGCAGGTCACTTGCTTTTCTAAGTTCAAACCATACCATCTTTATATATGTACACTTTGTTTTACTGCTGGTAGATGAAAATAAAACCTCATCCGTGTGTTAAAACCATGACACTAAAATGGGATTAGTGGGACAGGATATTGTATTTAGTCATCAGAATTCATCCCTGTCAAAAATAAAATGGTTTATATTAAATGATGGCAGAAAATATAAGATTCATTTAGCCATTCATCTGTTTTCAAGTGCTAAGGATACAATCAACAAGATCACATAAAGTTCATGGAAATTACAGCCTAGTGGTAGAGTTGTGGTAGCAGAGGACATCACAACAAGATGATCTGGGGGGTTCTGTTTATTGAACAGCTATCATCGGCACACTTCCTAGATGGTTGCTTAAGCTGTACACTGTAAGAAGGAAGAGAGACACAAAGTCATGTTTTCTTCTTTTTGGAACACTTAAGAACTTAATCACTGCCTCATCTGGATACACAAGAAAGATGGAAAAAAATCTGGCCTTTATTCTGTTAAGCCACATGACAGCTTAAAATCAGCCATTCTAAAAAAGATGAAGGAAAGCCATATTGAAGGCCAATGTCCATCTCTGCTATGAAGTCAGATCATGACCACAAGAATAAGAACTTCCTCTTCTATCAAGTATTCATTGAGATTGTTCCTTTTGTGGGAAGAGTAACATAAGCTTTAGAGGAGATATGTATTTCTTAAAACTGGTTTCATGCTAGATATTTTCAAATAGTAGAGATTACTTTAAGGGTTTCCCCACTCCCCCCATAAGATGTACATTATAAATCAAAGAAAAAACTCAGGGAAATAAAACATGTTATATCATGTAAACCTAAACTTTTGAAAGCATCTTTTACATGTGTTCACTATGTGGGAGGATGTTATAAAGCTTTAAACACAAACATACAACTTCATGTAACCATTTTTTGAATCTATATACATCATTAACCTCAAAATCTATCTACTCTTTGTTGTTCCTTGACATGCCTCTTCCACTAACCAGTATTATCTTTGCCAAAAATTATTTTCTATATATACAGTTTGCTAGATTATAGGTAAATCTAGACTTAGTACAAACTCTCTGGGATGCTCTCCAAACTCAAGAGTTTGTGACTACTGTCAAGCAATGATACTGTCGCTTGCTTCGTGCTTTCTTGAAAATACCTCACGTCCTTAGTCACTGTCACTCAGTGCTGTGAAGATGTGATCTGAAAAGCAAGCTTAAATGAGCCTTTCTAATTAGGCCACACTCATTTATATTTTTTCAACCCTGTACCCAGGTTACCCCAGAGTTACATGCACTCAATTAAAGAACATTTAATTTGAGATCTATATGCCTTTGAGTATGAATGGGTAACTCTCAATAATTGAGTTTGCTCCAACTGCTCATTCAGCAGAGGTGAATTAAGTCTTCTAGGGCACTGGCGTACCATTTAGTAAATTACCTTATCTAGCACACTGAATTTGCCTCACATGGGTGAACCGCTGCTTTACAGGGAGCAGTTTTATCTCCCCAGTTCTCCACTGGCCCAGCCTTATTGATGTTACAGGGTGATTCATATGATACAGTACTTACCCATGGCCTCAAACAATAGCCTGCATGATCTGCTCCCTTTGAGAGCATGCATGCCATTATATAAAGAGTAAATGAGAAAGCTGATTGCTTGGATTTTTTATAAATCAAATAGAAACAAAAGTGTATCACTGTCCTTTAAACTGTAAAAAATAAGTCTGAAACTGTAAAATGAAAATAAACTTTAAAATAAACTCTGAAACTAGTTTATTTTAATTAGTGATATATTCACCATCATATAGTAAAATGATTGGGCCCCTTTAAGGTATCAATAAACAAATTTTTTTTTAAAACCTTAATACAACAATATGTACATAAAATGAGCCTATTTAGCAATAAAATTGAATGTAATACTTAGAATGCTGTAAGTTTTCGTTTTTCACTTGCAAATGTAAATGTTCTTTTAATTTTGACTCAGTCCTGTTCTCTTCGATATTAAAACTTCAGACATTTATTGGTTCCTCTTTTGAAAGCTAGCATCCAGAGCATAAACCAGTTTCTGTGGTTCCATAATTTGTTAAATAATGCTTTGCAAGTGACTGAGTGCCCAAAGAGCCCATGCAGAAATAAAATGCAAGCAAGCTGCTTCCAAGTGTTTTCCTCTCTGCATAGATCATGCCAGAAGCTGCCGTTTCTCTCACACTGTCACTATTTCCAAGAAGCTATAATCATTCACAACTCCTAGCAGAACGTTTCAGAAAACTACCCAAATTTACATCCAAGCCAATGTTTAAAATGTAATAAAAAGCATGTGAGTTAAGTGAACCAGTAATCTAATGATGCAGAGTCTGAAATTGTCTTGGGAACAGCTCTGAAGCAGGCATCAATAGGGACATTTTCAACTGGGAACAGCACTTGCTAATCCCTTTTCCCTCCATTTTTTTTTTTCTCCATAAAATCCTTGGACCTCCTTTAACAATATTCTCATGGTACAGGATATACTTTGGATATACATTCTGAAATCAGTCTAATGTCCTTTCAAGGGTTAGCTTAATAGCAAACAAAGTTGAAAATGGAGGCACAGCGAGAGGTTGGGAGATGGTGAGTGCAGATATTATTTCAGTCAGTCTCGACATGCCCAGTTAAGGTGGCTTAAGAAGAATAAAAATCAGGCCTCTTTGTGTCTGTTTCCATTTTCTCCTTTATTATCAGGAATGAGTGTTGCCTCAGATCGGATCTGAAAGTTAAATTAATATAGGCCTCAATGGTATCAAGCTTAGAAAAAGGAATAGCTTCAATAAAATGTTAAAAATGCATTAAACTGTATGACACCTGACTCTTTTCAAGCCCATTTCACATTTATGATCTTATTTGAAAGCAGAGCCCAACACACCATTATGGCTTTTCTTGAAGGCTATATTTGGCATGGGATAGCAGACACATCTGAATGGTCAGGCCCACAGGGAACGAGGGCTGTCAGTCTGTCCCTTCACAGAATAGCATTTTTAGCTCTGTGCCTCACTTTTTCTCTCATGCCAAGAGCCTGATAGCTCTGATTTCAAGTTGCTCTCTCCCTCTGTCCCTTAAATTCATATGGAAAAGCAGACAGAGATGCAGGAGAGTATATATGTGGAAGCCCCCGTGTGACTGTGTCCCTTGTGTCCATCTCCCTGGGAATGAAAGAACACATGAGCTACTGGTGTGGCTATCCACGTCAACATTTTTGGGACTCTAACAATATTTTGACTAACTTCCTAAGCCAGTTGCATGAATTTCTCATTTCACCTTTAGAAGTTGACATCAAGCCATTAGTAGCATTGTCACAAATAAAGAAAACACGAACATACTTTATGATTCCCATTTTTTTAAAGTAATCTCACAATTGATCCCTATAATCAATATGCCATGCTGCTTCTGTTACAAATATAAACATTAGAAATCTTTTCAAAGAATGTGAAGTAAGATATGAACAGAAATAAGCACACTTTAATGAAAATGCATAACTATGTGTATTTGTATGTATATATGTTTAACTATGTATGTATAACAAATGAAAGAGGGAAAAGAGCCAAGAAAGGCAGATAATGAGGTCTTGTGTGACTGCTTTGTACCAGGAATTTTATAAACACTACCTTAAATAATTGTCCTCAGTTATTCAACACACATTATCAGAATGGAAACTGAGGCTCAGGGAGTTTAAGTGACTTGTGCAAGGTCATGCAGCAGGCTTTGAAACCAGATTCCTTCAGCTTCAGAATCCATGCTCTTTCCACTATAACTTTACCACAAGGCCGGATGATTCCAAGTGGCAAAACTGAGAGCCTCTTAGAAGAGGTGGCGTATGAGCAGGGTACTTAGAATGAGTCAGGCCAAGATGGGGTATTCTCACTTTGTACTAGATGCTGTGAGCAATGTGTTCAAATAACAATGAATCTTCTAGTATGTTTGGAGAAAAAAATGTGAAATATTTTTAAGCTGTTCTTATGTTTGGGATTTCTCCCCAACCTAGTTCCAAATAACAGACATTTTCAAATTTTTTAAGTGAGCAATGACATAAACTGAAGTGGAAGGACTCAGAGAGTGTCCACTGAAGTGTATATGTCTTGCCAGATGTAGATGGGAACATAGGGGGAAAATCCTCATGCTTACCTTTAATAGAGAGTGTTGACCTGAAGAGTGGACTTGTCTTGCTTGTCCTTGGTGCCACCACACCACCAACATTACCACCCTGTGACAACCCCAGTCTCACACTTATCATATCAGAGTCGCTGTAAAGTCACAGTAAGGACTAACTTAGTTGCATTACCCTTGGATGGCTCTCTATTATTTTTAAGATTGGGTTGCCTCATACTTTTATAGATTAATCAAATGTTCATTGTGGTAATAATTAAACCATATGGATGTCAGATAAGTAACATTCTGAACTGAAAAGCTATTAACATTTTGAAAGGAATTTAAATCTTTTAGTCTTAAATGGGAAATGTTTGGTATTAACACATTTGCCTGTAGATAACGCTGCCTAAGATGGTGTTATACCACCATCTTAGTGATGTGAAACTAAATTCAGAACATTCTCTTTCAAACTTTGAATATTAGAGATCAGCAATACGATGTAACATGAGGATACAGAGTAGCAATAAATGACCAGTCTGGTCTGTAGGCACCTTTGAGAACTTACAAGGAGGCCAATGCACCCTGCATCCTGACCTCTTTTTTCTTGTATGCTGAATGTGCAAACCTGGCATATATATCCACAGTTCATAAATATTAAGTATCTAACCCATCTTGGCTATGAAGCTAAATAGGTCTAACGCTCCTACATGTTCATAAATGCTGCTTAACAACTCCTTAGCTGACTCTTGGCACCTGAAGTGTAAAAGCACTTTTTAAGGAACATGTCATTTATAAAAGTGTGACCCTAGAAAGGAACAGCTGCGCAGGAATCCATCTAACAAAGCAAGCTTGCATGGTGGCTCAGTTGGAAGGACATGCTTTTCAAGTTCAATTCACCCCTTTATTATTTCTTAGATAAAAGGACTTTAGCTTTTTAGCCTGTCTCTGGTTCCTTAACATTGATTGACTTTTCATAAGCGTTTAAAGTGAGAAATCATAAATCTCAATGAATTTTAATAATTACACACACATTTTGGAGGATATTTGTATTACCAGAGTATACATGGTTTTGAAAGCTCAGTCTGTTATTTGTACAAAGTCAAACTGCCTTTGAAGTATTTGTATAAAGGTAATATTAATTCAACTTGATAAATATTACATTGAGTTTCTACCATGTGCAAGCTCTGGGCCTGGGCATGAAAAGGAGAATAAGGCATGTTATTCCTCTCTATTCTCCAGAGTTCACAGCCTGGTGGGAAAAGCAATGTGCACACCAGAGTCACCAGCCAGGCCTACGTATTGACGTCATCCAAGAGATATATACTCTGATTTCTACAATGGTTTTTAAAACATTTGCATTCATTGTCTTCAGTAAGAAATTTTACCCTTCAACTCAACTGAATGCCTCTGTCACCAACCTCATATATTTGTTTATTGTACCTGGCAGGCCATAAACACATTTGAGTTTGGTGCCACGAAATTGAAAAACAAATACTGTATCTGGGATAGTGTTCTATCTCTACTGTAGTACCTAAGGTGCTATGGAGGCACACAGGAGGGAGCAGAGAAAGTTCTCCCCAGGGGTGCCAGTCACATTTTGATGCAGCCAAGACCAGAGGACCTTCTAGGAAGAGGGAATATGTCAGAGGCATGGAGATGTGGAATGGCAGGTCCAGTTTAGGAAGTTAAGGAGAGGGAGAAAAAGGAAAAATATATTCCTTTGACTTATTGAACACTTACTGTTGCCACTAATACACACTTCCATGAAATTCACATTAACCCATATGTTCATTATTATTAGCTCCTATTTATCCAGGATGAAACAGTTAGTGAATGGCATTTCCACGATTAAACCCAGGGTGCATGTGAGTAGATCTCATATTTATTTAGGGCACTATTTGGTAATTCAATTTTTATATCCCACTAACTATGAACATAGTTAACCTACTGGACATACTCCCCTGTGCTTAATTCAAAGCAAATTGAACAAATATCATGGCTTTCAGAGCTTAAAGAAAATTTACAGAAGTTTTAGTGCAACTTTATAATCTTACAAGTGAGGAAATTTAAACATTTAAAATATTTACTTTTAAAAAATCGAAAGACTATTTTAAATGTATATTAAAATTTATTTTTCAATAAATAACTTAACTTAAAAATCTTTCAATTCTCTTTCTTAATGCTTTAACTTTTGAAGATAATTAACATCAGCCATCATTTTATATATATGTATATTTATATACATATTTATGTATTTGTATGTTTATATCTATATATATTTTATATATGTATGCATGTATATTTATATATAAATACTTAAAGTATAAACACATAATTCAGGAAAAGCTGAAAATTTAGTTTTAAAGGCACTGAAGAAATAACTCATAAGAATCTAGCCATGAAACCGCCCTTTTTGCTTCAATACTTTTATTATGACCTATTGAACAATAACTAGATGAGAAATCTATAAAATTCATATTGCAATGACATGAAGTATTAAAGAAGTCAAAAATAAAATAATTATGTTCATAAGATCTTTAATTGTATTTGGTGCTGAAGAATTTGGATTGAGGTTAGTTAGGCAACTAAAGAGGAAACCAATTAATTGTAGGGGTATTTACATTTTTAAGAATTTACAAAATGGACAAAATTATGTGATTATATCTTTGCCTTTCCTGAAAAAATGGTCACATCAAAAATTATTTGATTTTCTACTTTTTGTATTAGAAATGTATGACATAAGTAAAGAAAAATGTTTCAATAAATATTTACTGAATAAATGAATAAGTCAATGAATGGATAAAAATATGAATAAATGAGTTATTCATAGTTATTTTTCATGTTCAAAGCTTAATTTAAAATTAGCTACCTTCCAGCCAAAGAAGGCTACTGTTGACCTAGGAAGTAATTGGGCAAGTGAGTACTTCCTTAAATCCTAGCAAGATAGCATCCTACAAAGGGATTGGTCACTTTTTATTTTGGAGGATATATATCCACTTATTCAATATGCATTCATTGTAAACTTACTCTGTATATCTTTTGATCACAGTGATATGATCCCTGTTATGGAGATGAGGTTGGACTCCCAGCTGGCTTACAACAAATCACAATGAGACAGTAGCCCTTTCTATACCAAACCAGGCCACGCAGCTTAGTCTTTTGATGAGTATGTGCTCTTGCTAAAGAGACCCAAAATAAATCTCCATGGAGTACTAGATGCACTCTTCCTAGGCTTTACCTTAAAATGGCTCTTCTTATTTTTGTTGGTCTTCCTCCCTGGTGATGAAAACTAGTGATTCTTACACTTCATCCACTATCACAGAAACTGTGAAGCATTTGCTCAAACTTGATGGGTTTATGGTTTTCTTTCTTTATTCCTCTTAAGTGTAGGAGAGAATACATGAATGCTATAAATTATTGTAACCGAGTAATAGAAGTGAGAGACATGTGGAAAACTTCAGTGATGTGAAGAATGAGGAAAGCCCACATCTGACAAAGAAAGGGCAAGTGAAACTGGGGTGGCAGAGAATCCTTCAAGGTTCAGGAGTAAGAAGTCCTCAAGGAGAGCAGCCCTGGGCGTAGTGTTTGGTTGAACAAACTGTGTTGTCTTTGCACTATGCTGTTACTGCTGCTCAGAAGTACCATGATTCTTGCAAAGCAGTTATGGAATGGCTTCTGTGTGCAGGTTCCAGAACTCAGTACTGCATACTTGAGGCTGAAGAAGGAACCTTTCCTCTGAATGCATTCAAATTTAGTGTTTAGATCTCCAAGTCTTTGGTCATGCCCCATCAGTCAATATTTTTGAGCCAAAACTGTGTACTATATAGGTATTTATGTATAAGTCATATGTATGTACTATTTTATTGAATTTGTTGTTTTGCGTTTAGTATAAAACCACAGAATTTAAAAGAGAAGAATGAAAAATATTTTGAAATAATATAATCTCATATGTTAATGGTACAAAATTTAAAAATTTACAGTCTGATTTTAAATTCAATTTATTTTAATACTTAATTTTAAATAGTCACTATACACAAGCACATCATACATTAAATGCTAAATATTTGTGGCCAGATTTGTTATGATACAATTGAAATTCTTCCTTTTAATACTGTTCCCAGTGATTTTTGTAGCCCCCTCTTTTCAGATATGATTAGATCATTCTTGCTTTTCATAATCTAGTTGATGAATTCATTTTTGGAGTTGAAGAGAAGGATGTTCCATGTTCTCTTTGCTCACTTGGACCTTATCATATATTTTCTAATATATCCAAGGTTGAGAACTACTGTGTAAGGAACAATATGGTCTTCTAGGATCACTGTCTCGGAACAGGTAAAATCAAGGCCTTGCTCTAACTGTTCAAGTCCCTGAAATAAATTGTTTACTTTATCCATTATTTAGTATTTTCTGTCACTGTTTTATTAGTTAAACAAGTAATCTCCAAAATTTTCTCATTACACACCTCTAACAATAAAAATGTTTGGGCACCCTTCTTAGGAGATAGTATGATTACATTTTATTTATAATTTATTTGTAAGAACTATTGATTACATATATACACACACACAAATGCAACGCTAAAGGAAAAGATAAAGAATAAGAAAAGAGAGCCTACAGAGTGGGAGAAAATATTTTCCACATTTACTTTAGATAGAGCACTAATTTCCAATTTATAAAGAATTTTAAAAACTTCACACCAAAAATACAAAGAAACCAATCAATAAATGGGTTAAGGAACTGGGCAGACAATTCACAGAAGAAGATATATAGGCAATTAACAAATATATGAAAAGGTGTTCAACATCTCTACTAATTAGAGAAATGCAAATTAAAACCATCCTAAGACTTCATCTCATTCCAATTATCAAGAGCACAAGCAATAATAGGTGTTGGCGTGGATGTGCGAAAAAGACATACTTGTACATTGCTGGTGGAGTTGCAAAATGGTGCAGCCACTCTGGAAAGCAGTATGGAGATTCCTCAGAAAACTTGGAATGGACCCACCTTTTGACCCAATTATCCCACTCCTTGGTTTATAACCAAAGGACTTAAAATGAGCATGCTACAGTAACACAGTCACATCAATGTTTATAGCAGCTCAATTCACAATAGCTACATTATGGAACCAACCTAGATGCCCTTCAACAGATGAATGGACAAAGAAACTGTGGTATATATACACAATGGAATATTATTCAGCCATAAAGAAGAATGATATTATGGCATTTTCAGGTAATTGGATGGAACTGGAGAATATCATGCAAAGTGAAATAAACCAATCCCAGAAGACCAAAGGTTGAATATTTTCTCTGATAAGTGGATAATGATGTGTAATGGGGGTGAGAGAAGAGGGGGTGGTAAGAGAAGAATGGAGGAACTTTGAATTGTGTAAAGGGAAATAAGAGGGGGAGGGGGCTGTGGTATGAAAAATGGTGGAATGAGACAGACATCATTATCCTATGTACATGTATGCTTACATGAATGTTGTGGATCTACATTGTGTACAAGCATAGAATCAAAAAGTTGTACCCCATTTGTGTACAATGAATCAAAATGCAGTCTATAAAAATAAAAAATAAAAGGAATAAAAATAGAATTTCTAGTATTTTCTTTCTACTGCTCATCGTTTATGTATTCTTCTGGTCTACTTACCACCCCAGTTTTGGAAAACTCTGGTATAAAGTAACCTCATAATGAACAAGGTATTATAGAGGAGGACCAAGCATAGTAATGAGCAAATTAATCTTTCTGCAGTACCTCAAACATGTGTCTGTGTGTATGTGTGTGTGTATGTATAAATACACACACATATATATGTGTGTATATATTCATTTTAATATATATATACTTTTTTTAGTTGTAGATGGACACAATAACTTTATTGATTTATTTATTTTTATGTGGTACTGAGGATCGAACCCAGTTCTTCACAGGTGCTGGATAAGCACTCTACCACTGAGCCACAACCCAAGTCCTGTGTATATGTTTTAAGTTTTCAATTCTAAATTAACTCTAATTAAGTTATTGTTTCCATTGGCTACACATAGGTCATAATTGTTACTTGCAACAAAGCAACCTAATGAAAACAGTGTGAAGGAATCGTATCTCAGAAATTCCTGTTACAGGGATATTGCCCATGTTATTAAACTTTTGGCATCCGTGTTCAATTATTGATACATCATCTTTGGAGAAGGGATTTCCTCTATTAGGTGTTTTTGTGCATATGTGGAGGAGAGGAGTTAGAAAATTTCACATATTTTTATCTTTATTTCCTACCTCAAGAGACTTCTCTTTTTAAAAAACATCAGGACTGTTAAATAACAATAACATTGAATTGTATTTGTGATAATTCGCTTTTGTTTCATCTTTACAAACAGCCCCAAGACATAAGATCAGTTGTAATTTTTATTTTTCAAATGAGGAAATTGAGGTGCAGAGTTTAAGGTCACGGTTTGTTATCTTTTGCATGAATTCAGTGTTACCTAATTTCCAATATAAAGTTATTTCAGAGAAATTGCTCTAATAACAAATTCAAAATGGGATTTTGTTTCTTAGAGCTTGTGCCAAATATATTTTAACTATTTGAAGCTAGTTACCCTGCAGGCCAACTCACTTTCAAATACAACAATCTCAGTAATCAGAATCCTCTATTAATTGATCAAGTCAGATGTCAGAATACAGGTCATGTCAACTTCTGCTTTCTTTTCACACCCTAGTCTCATTAAGTGATCAATTAAGTAGCAGTCATTTTTAAAATCATTCATTACTCTTTGTGCATATTTTTCAGTGGATGCTACTAGCATTTGGAGAAAGAATTTTCATTTTGGCAAGAAGGACATCACATCTTGCAACATCTTTGGCCCTCCACCTACTAAATGCTAGTAATGCCTTTCCCAGGTTGTAATTTGTGATACTCTAAGATGAGGGTAACACCAAAGTTGAGAACCACTGTACTAGTGAAAGACAAGACCACCAACAAACCAGAAACTCAAGTATAGAGTTAATAAATACTTAAGGTATACCTTTCATACTGAGTGCAGGTAAAAACAAAATACCCATGGAAAGTAACATATCTCCTGCTATAGTTTTAGATATTACTTATTGTTCAGCTATGATATAATTGATTAATAAATTCTACAATTACTTGTAAAAGATAATAAATCAGTCATAGAGGGTCAGCAACTTGGGCAATTGGAAAAACTAAACCTCAATTTACATCAAATCCTCAAACTTAATTTCTTATGGATAAAGGAAATCCTAACCAAGGAGAATTTCAGTTTTTCCTGAGTGAATTATGAAAACTTAGAGCTGTAGTGTTTCATGCTTTTTCTATTGACATGACTGACCTTAAGAAGAAAAATGATAAGGGATTATTCTCACATAATACAATATTGCAGCTGAATATGTATTCATGTACAGCAGTTTTTTGTTTTGTTTTTCAGCTGTAAAAAAAAATGAGAGTTCCTGATGGAAGAGACACCACAATAAATGAAAGCCCTTTCTAACTATGGTAAAGAAGCATAACAAAGCCTTTAAGACTGATACAGCAAGTTGAGGGAGAGGAAAGCTGCTATTAAACACGACAGGCTGTCACAACCACAGAAACAGTAATCAGTGTAATCATAGCAATAAAATAATGTTTGTATTTAGTTCCTTTCAAGGAGCTAAAATAATGACATCTTTTCTAAGTTTGCAGTTTTTGATAATATTGGCAAAAATAGCAAAAGCATACAAATCTCTAAATGTGTAGTACATTAACATTATTTGGTGTTACTATTCTAAACCCCTTTGTTTTTCTTCAAATTTCCCTTAAGATTATTTTTATCCTTGCTTCTTCTTTGTTTTGCATGACCAAGTTATCCTTTAGCTTTATGATAATACTGTTTTTCTTTCTTTGTTTCTTATTCTTTTTCTTTTTTTTTTTTTTTTGAACCCAGGAATGCTTAACCACTGAACCACATGCCCAGCCCGATTCTTGCCTTTTATTTTGAGACAGGGTCCTGCTAAGTTACCTAGGGCCTTGTTGAATTGCTGAGACTGGCTTTGAACTTGGGATGGGATCCTGCTGCTCAGCCTCCTGAGCTGCTGGGATTATAGGCATGCCCCACTGCACCGGGCTATGATAATATTATTGAACCCAGCTCCCTAATTACTTGACTTTGATAAGTCTATAATCAGCTAAAATGGCATTATTTTAGTTTTTCAGAGTGTATAATTAAATCTGCATGTCTTGTAATTATTTTCCCTATTACATCAATAACATTTCTCTTGTAATCTTAAATAAGAATGCCATATACATGTATGATAAGCTTACCTCCCCTAGGTGCTCAGTGAAAGCCTTCGTTGGTTATGAGGTTTTCCACATCACAATGTGGAAAATGCCTTCTGTGGGGGACATTGCACACCAGCACTTGTGTCCTATAATAAATATCCCACACAGTCACAGGGAGAAATTAGTTCCAGTGTTTCTTCAAAGTTACCTCAGAGAACTTTCTAGCCTACCTCTTGATCCTTTCACTACTTCTCTTAATGTTGAAGGGATTCCAGCTCTGCCTGATAGCACCAGTATACTATGACCTGTCTGTCTACTGTACATCATTTTCTATCTATGCCTTCCTTAATCCAGTGTATAATATATGGTCACCACCTACTAAAATGTGTATTGTAACTTTGCTCTTTTATACAAATACCTCTGAAGATCTAACATATTCTGGTTTTCTTTACCAAAGACTGTCTCTGTAGAAGCAAGAGTATGGTGTACTTGGTCCCTTTAGTTTTGACCTAAATTCAAAGATAATCCAATATTAACTTATTTTGGTGGAAAATTTGGGTTGAGAAATAGAGTAGTATCTTCAACAAACTCAAGATAGGCTAAATCTCACCCCAATATGCAACCTGTGATGGTGCTTAGCCCAATGGGAATTTCAGAAGGCCCAAATGAGACACATGCCTTCCAGTCATCAGTGTAACTTGTTTTTAGGGTCCTATTGTGACTGTACCTTAGATTGGCCATCACCATTATCAATGCTCCTTCACTGATATAGCATATATATTTAATTTACATCTGAGTGATTTCAACATCTTTCAACCAAATTGTAATGTTACTATTTAAAAATGCAGGATTTCTAACTCATATTCTGAATATGTTATAATCTTTCAAATAGGAAATGGTTCACTATTCCTTTTTACTCTGTAGTGGAGTTTGTTCCTGCTGTTTGCCAGCGATGTGACATCATTTCCCCTGTCCAGGCCTGAGTTTGTTAATTTGTATAATGAGGGTCTTGGATAATCTCTAAAGTGCTTTTCAGCTCTAATATTATTTTATTTCATGTTTCATCATCTAATTGCATGGATAAATTTCAACAGTTCACTAGTTTTTGTTTGTTTGTTTGTTTGTTTTTTGACCTCACAATAGCCCACCAAAAAATGAAAAAGCATATGGTTCTACCTTTGCAAACTCTTATGTCTTGTCCTTCCTTAACAGAAAACAAATTAAGAATTGTGCATGTTGATTGTCTTAGCCTTGTTTCAAAAACATATGTTATTACCATGTGTTTAACACTCTTCCTCATTTTAAGCACTAATATTGATACACCTAAAGCAAAGCGCTGTTCTTTTTGAAACAGCATAGATCTCAGATTCCATCATGGCTGTTTTCTGCATGTTTATAACTCACGTGGGCATGAATTCTGCAATTAAACAATATCAATGACTGACATTTGTGTCCACCTTGCCATTCTGTAGCATGACTTTATGTTCTAAATGTACATTTAAAAATTTAACTTTGTATTCTGATACTAAGTTTCTAGACCTGTTTAATTGTAACAGGAGCATTCTTTTGAAGAAACTAAGCTGATTTTAAAAATTTACAAGCAAAAAATATGCATTACATTCCTTTAATTTCATAGCTTCTTTATAAGGTTGGATGGTTTATAAGGTTTATAAGGTCTTTGTTGATTAAAGGTTTTATTCCAACTAAATTATCAACCATTTTTCTATATAGGAGACTTTGATTAATGTCAATTTTTCTCTTTTAAAAGGATCCTTCCCAGCCATTGGGGTGGAGGCGTTTTGCCCCAGCTTCCTGAGGGCAGGCTTTTTAAATAGCATCCAGGCCCCGCATCCAGTGCCAGGGGGAGGATCTTTGCCCCCCAGGATTCCCGCAGGTAGGTATTTCAGGTGAAGTTTCTGCCACTGTGTTTCACACTAGGACTGTGCTAACAGGTTGATAGACCTGCAATACAAAAACAGGTATTTCTAAAATATATTGTAGATAAGAAATCCAAGTGTCTCTTTATAATGTAGTAACCATGTTTATAGTGCTCTGAAAATAAAGAAAGTGGAAAGAGGATGTGGACCCCAAATATCCAATCAGCCTAGCACTGCCTTTTGGGGAAAGGTTTTTTCATAAATAAGAACTAGAGTTCAGATCCTTCATCTGTAACTCAAGAATAAAACAAGGATGAATTTAAGCCATTTGGCCAACTGGAATTGGCCTGAAAAGAATTAAGGACTAAGCATTCTTGACAGAAAGAGTAATTACGTATTTCGGTGAGTTTATAGAGATTTAATTAAGGTCTCGTTTCACTAAAGACAAATAATTCAAAGATAGGCCAGAAAGTAGCAAATTTGGAAGAAATTTTTGAGAAAGGAAATTAAGGTGTAGTCCTCTCTAAAAATACCAATCTACCAAAGCCACAAAGCAAAATACAGGATATTAAGCATTTTTAAATGCAATTTTAAAGTTTAGCAAAACACTTTGTGGGTTATCTACAGTGTGACTATTATAACAAATTGTTTTTTCCTATCATTTAATAAAATACCCAGTTGCCTTCTCTCATTGCACCTGAATGATGCAGACCTACTGTATGTTTTATATGTCTTCATAAAACAAAAATAGATTATTGATTTGTCAGATTTTTATCATAATTCTTGTGCTTTATCATATTTAGTTTTACAAATTATGATAATGACCTCAATATATTCAAGAGGGCTAACCCAGACAGCATGTAATTTTAAACATTTGGAAAGACTGAAAAATATTATTAAAACAAATATCCCAACATGCACATTTCTTTTTTTTCTTAGAATAATTATAGCTAACAAAACCTAAGATTATTGTGCTATTTATTTTTGCCTTTCAATTGCCCCTGTGTATTTAAAACATATAAAAATCAATAAACTATAAATATGCTTTATATCATTTGGTTTTATCATTGGAAAACACTGACATGGTTGGAAACTAGGAACAAAAATTAGGTGAACTAAAAGATTAGCAATTTTAATTCTAAATGGGTATTATGCCACCTTCTTTTTTCTTAAAAACAAATATGGTATCAATTACATAGATTTTTTTTATATTGTTGCAAAGGATTAGTGGGGAAATATCTGTAAACTGAATGCTCAGAATTAACTGTACTCTAAAGAATAGCTTTCATAAATATATAATTAATATCTCAGTGATTAGAATTGAGGAGATGAACAGATAATTTGTAGTTTATCAACATTTACCCTTAATCTCATTGACAAAAATCAGGTGACTTTAACTATATTTGGCAGAAATGACATTATGAAGTTTAGTGGTAACTTGAATTATTCAACATTACTGGTTTAGAAAAAAAATGCCTTATCATTTAGCTACTGGGAATGATAGAAGGAAATGATCTTTCTATAGCACAAACACAGAAACAACTTCCCAGAGAGAGATCTCAAAGAACACCCTAACACTCTGTTCTTCTAGGCTTTAAGCCAAATTAGCCTCCAGGTTTCTTGGGAGAAAAAAACTCTACTCGGTTTACATGACTTACATACAAATCAGGTGTAACAAAATTGCTTCATAAAAAATTTATAGTTATAAACTTGTTCCTGTTCCTTCAAACTGAAGTTAACTCACTTTTTCCAGTTTGTATCACTTTGATAAGTGATCCTCGTATACTTTGTCTTTTACTTTTCAGTAGCCTGCTATAATTTCGAAGGTAATTTTTATCTGTCCCATTCAACTGCAGCTTATTCTTTTAGAATTTCCTTCATGATTGTATGTGAGGAGGAATGCAGCATTAAACATGGGAAGTTTTTGTTGTTATGTAGTTTTAAAATTCTAAATTATTTCTTTGCAATCTGAGAACTTACTGGATACCTCTTCAGCTTTAAGACATCAGTTTGAGGGCAAGAAGCAGCAACTCCTATGGCCAGCACCATAACACTAAAAATAGTCAGCTGAAGGTTGATGCCAACTATGCAATTAATTTACCTTCTACATTGATTATATGTCACAGTATTTTGAGCGTCTCATAAAATATTTCCCATGTTAATCAAGGGAATATTGAATGTTCTAGTAATAATGCTAATTTAGTCCCCAGTTACTTAGCCACATTCAGATGAGATGCATGACTATGTCATATATAAAATAGCTCCTTAGGGGTCATGTCACACTGTGCTATCAAAGCACAATATTTCCATAGTACTTTTGTTTATACTAACTGCAGTGATAAGATAATCAGTGAATTGTGAGACCCAGTAAGCAGACAAGCCTAAATTAACCAGCATTTATGTATATTGTTATAAATTTCTACAAAGATCATAATAAAGTGTTAATATTCATAGTTTCAGATTGAGAGAAACAATAGGAAGTATTCACTGAACATTGAATAACAAGAAAGCAGGAAAATATCACCTGAAATTTAGAAATAGATCATTTCTGAAACAAATTCATTGTTGATGATCTCCCTAGCATTTTCTTTGTGGTTAATTTTGGCAGTTCCTTAGTTGTTGAGGGAAAGTTCTTCTGAAGCATCATCTCAGTTTGCCAGCTTGTGCTTTAAATGTAAGGCTATAAATATAATCACCCTTTTGACATTTAAAAAATATTTTTAGTTGTAGTAAACACAATGTCTATATTTTATTTATTTTTTTATGTGGTGCTGAGAATCAAACCTAGTGCCTCACACATGCTAGACAAGTGCTCTACCACTGAGCTACAACCCAAGACCCCTTTTGACATTTTAATCTGAGCTTCCCCCTATTGTATGACTTGTATTAGGGTCAAAGGACATACTAAAGATGGAGTGAGAGTCCTTCTCTGCTTACTCTGAATCAAACAACAGGACAAATATGAACTCACGGTAATTCAAAAATTAGATTTGCAATTATTGAGTATATAATAAATAAATATTTCTTTACCCTCTGGAGAGGCAAAAGCTTTTCATATCCTCACTATTGTCTCCTGCCTCACCATGTTAGGAAAAGAATTCACAATCCAGTTTTCCATAAACCAATAACATCTAACTACATCATTTCTATAGCAAATACTTACAGTCCTGAGTCTACATTAAAATTTCTTCACAGTCCATTAACAATGGTTCTCAATATTTTCCTTTACATATATCATGTGAAATCCTATCTAATGTGGAGTCAGGGCAAATATTTGCATGCACTATTAACTAGTTCAGAATTCTTTTTTCAGAAAGTTTATGGTTTAGATGTTAGAAATAAATCCAGGAATGATAAAAAAAATGTTTGAAGTTGTAGGAAGTATAGAATCTGGTGAATATATTATCAGATTTTGATGCATATAAAGAACTGCAAAATAGAATAAAGCTATTTACAACTAGGTGGCAGACTTTGAAGGAATATACATTAAACTAGAGAAATTGTCATGAACTCAATATATCAAGGGAAATCAACAGTGGAGAAGTATATACATTTTAAATACAATCAAACTGCAGTTCAGAAAAATCAAAGTAAGTCATTTCATTTTTTCATATTTTCAAACAACCAAAAAATGTCAGTGACTGTTTTAGATATATAATTTCACGTTTTAAAACAAATTACTTCTGACAAAACAAATTCTGTTGGCTTCAGTTCTTCCAATAGAACAGTTTTGAACAGTTTTCAGTAACATATACAAAAACAGTTTGTATATGTTACTTTGAACAGTTTTCAGTAACATATACAAAAATTTGCTTTAGAATCATCAAAAGGAAAAAATAAACCTTTTCTTTAATGGATAGGTATACATGTTATACATTTTATAGTCAAGAATGTTGTGCATTACCCTGGACGACGTATGCGTGAGTGTGTGTGTGTGTGTGTACCTGCTTAAACCAATAGCTAATTATGAAAGGAATTGGAAAAAATAGACTAAATGTTCAAAGCAAAATCCTGAATTAATCATTCAAATGTTTTCTAGTGAAAAGAAATTCCTTCATCTGGTTACTAACTCCTAGCTTCTTTTTTCCTTGCCATTTATATGATTTCAACCCCTGTGCAGACATACTCCATGCCCATCTGCACAGCTCTCCCTAGAGAACTCTCCTCTAAAGTTTTTGCAGCTGCAGACTTTTGAAGAAACCCTGCAGAATGACAAAGACTGAAAAAAAAAAATTAGGATGGGGACTCTGAGGCAGGTCTGGGCAGGAGACCAAGATTACTTACTGCTATTTCACGAAGGGAGGGAGGCATAGAGAGGATAGGGTCACCAACAGAATGACAAACAACGAAAAACTTCCGTGCAGTTTATGAGTTTAAGGACTCCTGTGGACAGATGGTCCTGATACAGCGGAACAGGTCATGAATTCAGATTCCTTCCAGATTGTATTTTGTTTCTTAGCCAAAAATAAGAATCTCTGTTGTCTAAAGGATCAAGTGAGAAGTTGGTGATTTTTTTAATCTCCCTCCTCAATCCCAACTTTGAAAATCAAGTGGAGACTGTAGACTCTCTTCCCCAAAAAAAGGGAATATGAGCGTGTAGGTAAATGTTTATGTACGATTTCAGGAGGTCTCTGAATACCCTGAAGTCCATAAATGAAGAGTCCCTGGTTCTTAGGAACTCAGTGTTCTGAATATAAAGTTATGCTTCACTGACATAAGTGAGAATTACCATCTTTATGGGAGACTGACAGAGCATTTTTTAAAAAAAAATGAAAACAGCTGCAGGATGAATTTCATAGCAGACCATTGAGCTTTTACAAAGTGAATTTCTGTTTTTTTTTTTATCCTGCCAGAAAGACATGAAAAAATCTTAAAAGAGCCTTTAAATAATCTTTTACTAGTTATTTTTACTTCTCTATTCAGCAACTTCAAATAGTTTTAGCCTTTGACTTTGCTAAGCCTTCTTATTAACATAACTGCTTCTTCTATCTCATTACATTTGAATAAGTTTGAATCTAAAAAATATGAATCATATATGTATATATGTATTTATATTCTCACTGAGAACATGCTGAGCCCCTACAGACCATCATGTTTTATTATTACACATTTATTTGCATCCTTTTCACAGAAATGATCAGCACTTTTAAGATTCATCCATTTTCTTCCCATAAAGAAAAATTCTAAAATCTTACCCAGTTTGCTAATTTAGCTTAATCCTCTGTGAGTCAGCATTTAGTCTTGGTGTTGACTGGGATTGTTTAGTTGGTGTGTTCACCTTGATTAGAAATACTATAGGGAGCCAGCCACTCCAATGCCACTTCCACTCCAGGGAATGATCCCACAGCGTGGCATGCATGCCCTCAAGGGCTGCTGAACCACTTAAAAAAAGTGTGAGAGACAGAATGGCCCTGTTATAAACCTTGTCTGCTCTCAGTGACTATTTGCTTTGTAGGACAAAGCACAGTGGAAGCTGCTCTAGGACTCAATATGTGCTTTTCATGAGTCTAGTCACAGAGGTCTCAGAGTGTATTTAATAAAATTGAACTTGAGTAAAGCATAAAATTAGACATCTTGTAAAAGCTTCAGAGAAGAATAAAAAATACATAGCAATTTGGAGGGAAAAAGTATGCAATGATTTAATTGAATCATATATAGGATTTATTCAACAAATGTTTCCTCCATTATAATTAAAATGTCATGATAAATAAACTATGTATGCATTAAGTATATCCTGTCTAAAAGTTTATTTTTATATTTTCTGATAATTTTCTTTTGATAGTCAATGATACAGAAGACCAGACAACTATATTATTTTATCACTTATGTGGCCATAAGAAACTTTCAAAGCCAGATGTAAAGCTTAGCATTTGAATCACTACTGGGAAATATGATGGTTTCTATAAAAGTGTAGGGACTCTTAAAATATTCAGGATGCAACAGCTCCCCCAATGTTGTCTCCAGAGATTTTGCGAAAATGTATCACATTGCTGCTCTTAAATGTTCTCATCTATGCTTTTATAACTGAAATTTCAACTGTTAAGCCTTATCCTAAAAAGCCTCATATGAAAATAGTAGAATAATTTCAAACAAATTGATCTGGAAGAAAAACTTAAGGTAACTATGGAGAGAGAAAGCAAAATCTAAAGATATATCCAGGCTGTTTCCTTAGGATATAGGTGCTGTTTATATAGAACGTTTCAGGATTTGTGGGTCTTGAAAAATTCTAGAACTTCTCAACAAAACATCTTGAGGAGCCACACAAGTGTATAATCCATAATGTCTTTCCAGGATGTGTCTAAATAAGACATGGAGATTTTAGGATGATTCTTTTTATGTGTTCTAATTTGTTGTACACAAATGTCATTTTGAATATAACACGATAGTCAAGTCAGGCTTCAAACCCTGGCCCTACCAATTGCTCACTGTGTCTTGGTAAGTTACTTAAATGCAAAGTATATCAGTAATCTTATTTGTTAAAACTAAGCTCATAACTGCACTCACCAAAAGGGTTAATATGAGGATAAATCGGTAAATACATGGAATGTCCATCAAAAGTGCCTAACATACTTAAGAATTTATTTATAATTCAGCATATAGATATATGCTGATTTAAATATAATATCTATTTAAAAACTGGGGAGGAAGGGAAGGAAAGAGGAAAGTACTGGGTCCTGAAATGGAGCATATTATATTTCCTGAATAGATGATTACATCCAAATGAACCCCACTATTAAGTATAACTATAATGCACTAATAAAAACATTTTAAAAAGCAGATCAAACAGATAAACAAGAAGTTATCTACACAAAAGCTTTTTAAGAAGAAACCAAAAATTAAAGCAGCATGCAATTATTTATATCATGAAGTTTAATTTTTGAACTTAGATTCTATACAGTATTTCAAGGCATAACAATTTTCTGCTGGATATCGCTCATTGCTACCTAACAGTAATTAAATTACTTAACTATTCTGAAATCGATTATTTCTTTCATAATAATAAGAAAGCAAAAAAAGAATACCACAAAAATTCAAAATTTATGCTTTTAATTTGATCATTATCATTCTATTACTCTTTAAATAAGCATATAATACAAAATCAAGAAAGTAATTTTTAAAAACTTCCATATTGCTAAAATTTTGCAGTATGATTCATGTCTTACAGTGAAAGCACAGCCTCACATTGGGCATCTTTGGCTGTAACTTTCATTGCCAACCCAACACTTTTAGGTAAGGAGAGATCATTTTGCCCATGTGGTAATTTCTAGAAAATAAAAAAGGACATTACTGAGTATTATTGAAGTTAATTGATCAGATGGCATGCCACTGCTCTTGGGACTACAAGAAAATTATGTTTCATCTTAGCCTCACATCTTTCATTTTCTATAAAATAAATCCAGTTTCAGAAATGCTACTTTTTTTTATAAATGCGGGTTGTCCCTCCTAATTTCTGCTCACCTGTTTCAATCCTAGAAAATAATTTATTCTTCAGCATTTCTCCAAGGGTGTTTGGATCATCTCTAAATTTTAGTAAAAGCAAAAGAAATTAAGAGGGAAAAATGGAACCAAATGAACTTAGTGATTATATAGACATAGGAGTTGCAAATTGCTCCAAGGTTAAAATCATGAATTCTAGGTTAACCATAAGATAGTTGTTACAAATTTATCAATACAATACAGAAGATGCAATAAAGCTAGTTAGATAGAAGTAAGAACCCATTTCCAGCAGAAGCTATTTTTAAGAAACTAATATACTATGTTATTTAAAGTAAGAAAATTCCTACTTGTATTGTTTTACTCTAGGAGAAATCATTTTGTACCATAAAGCAACTTTCAAACTTATTGGTTTCAGATATTTTGAATTTAAAAGACCTTTGAGACCATCAGGAGAGCTTACTCACTGACCTTAGTCATATTCAGTAATGAACTTTCTTAACTCTAAAAACCATAGCTTAGGATTCTGCATCAAGTAAGTAGGTATATCCATTCAGCCATTAATGGAGCTGATATTGGATGATTCCATAGTTAGTATTAGTGGCTATTCTCTGTGCTTGAAACTCATGATCTCTTTCAGTCTCACAATGGCCTTATGGAAGGTGATGTTATTATATAGAATATAAAAACAAACAAATGAATTCATAATAAGAAAATGAAAAGTCTGAAATGAAAAGTGAATGTTAAAAGGTCATTTGTCCAAATTAGACAAATTCTTCAGTATTAGGCTATCTGAAACTAATCTCATAACTTCTAACTAATCTCCATGACTCAAAATGGTAGTGTATTGTGCTGGGTGTATGAGGTAAAAGGTAACCCAACCATTCAAGTTTGCATGAAAAAAAAATTTCAATACTAAAAAGGGAATATATTGTATCATATAAAACATGTAACTTGCAGTCATTTTAACTTTCACTTTGCTACGGGAGATAAAATAATTGTCATGTCAATATTAAAACACAATAAAATACAGAAATGATCCTTTTTTTATGTTTTGCTACACAGTAGACAAATATAATGAGGGAAGCAGAAAATTGTGCACCAAAGGGAAGAAAGAAATGTGTACCATTTTTGAGAAATAGTTATTGCCAGACACCATACTAATTATATAGTCCTCATGTAATTTTTTCAAAACTTTTTATCAAAACCATAATTTTTATAATGAAAGTAATTTAGGACTAAAATGATATTATTGTCATTCTATTATTTCAGCAACTCTTCTATGTCCAGAATTATTCTCAGATAGTATTTTTATGTTTCTGTTGACATTCAGCTAAAAAAATTAAAAAGTTGAGAATATTCAATTCACTCTATGCCAAGGTTAGAACCAGATGGTGAAATTCCAGAAAAACAATTAAGTACAAATTTTTGCCTCTTTAAAGGCTGCTTTTGAGTGGGAGACAGAGACCTAATTGCTAACACCAGTATGATATCACAAATATCATTTAAAGGAAGGAGAAAGTATATAAGAAGACTTCCTGAAAGGGAAGGTGATTCATGGGAGGATTTACAAAGACGATGGTATTTAGCCTGGTTTTTTAAAAGTATGTGATTTTTACAAAGTGGAAGTAGTAAGAAAGCAATATTCCAAAGAAAAGAAGATGCAAGTCATACTCAGGAAATATGAGCCACCTCGAGAATTTAAAAAACACGAGATATGGGAATGGGGGAGAAAAAGATGACATTAGAAATGAAGGTAGAGGAGACACCAATAAGGAACTTAAGTAGCAAGCAGTTTAGACTTTACTCCCACAACACAGTATGCAATAAATAACATAGTCTTTAAATGTGAGAATGAGACATTCTTTATATATCCTTTATAGTAATTGACTTTATTTCTATTGCCCTTTCCAATATATACCCCATGAATGCAGAGATCTTGTATTGATTGAGGGTATGTCTCCAGAACCCAGAAGTGTACTTGATAGATTAGTAGGTATTTTAAAAAGTTATTTGATGTATCAATGAATGTTTGGAAATAATGTTAGGGTTTTTTCCCTAGTGCAAGGGTTATCTTGCACTAGGGAAAAAAAAATAGAAGTAAAGAAAATAGTAAAGGATCATTGCGATAGATCAAGTAAGGGAAAAAGACAGAATGTGGGC
Organism: Glaucomys volans; assembly: GCA_020662805.1. NCBI lineage: Eukaryota > Metazoa > Chordata > Mammalia > Rodentia > Sciuridae > Glaucomys > Glaucomys volans. Next base: position 349,611 of record JAJEJO010001916.1, read on the forward strand.
AGTATCAATAAATTTTTCACAGACTCAACAGGACTTTATAATGTATGGATTGTTAGGGGATCAGTAAAGTGAGCAGTTGAATAGTACAGAAGGGTTTCTGTAACTAGATGGATGATGATGTCTTAACTAAGACAAGATTTTAAGAGGAAAAGAACATTCAAGGAAAATGTTAAAAGATTGCCACAACATGGAGGGATGTTAAATGAAATAATCCAGGCACAGAAATCCAAGTACTATATGATCTAATGCATGTAGAATCCCAAAAAGTTGTACTCATTGAAATTCAGAGCTGAATGTTGGCTACTGAGACAGGGTAGGGAAAGGTGGGAGAGGTTGATGATAGGTGCTAAGTTATAGTTTGGTAGAAGTAAGGGGTCTAGTGTGCTGTTGCACACAGACAATGATAATACACTATATATTTCAAAAATCAAGAAGAAAGGATTTTCAACATTTTTCACCATAAAATGCTAAATGTTGCCAGGCACGATGGTGCACGCCTGTAATCCCAACAACTCGGGAGGCTGAAGCAGGAGGATCATGAGTTCAAAGCCAGCCTCAGCAACTTAGTGAGGTCCTAAGCAATTCAGCGAGACTTTGTATCTAAATAAAATTTTTAAAAGTGTTGGGGATGTGACTCAGTGGTCTCTAAATAAATACAAAATAGGGCTGGGGATGTGGTTAAGTGACCCAGTGTCCCTGAGTTCAATCCCTGGTTCCAAAAAACAAACAAAAAATGATAAATGTTTGAGGACAGAGAGATGTTTTATCTGATGTAAACATTACTCAATGTGTGAATGTATTGAAACATCACTAGGTTCCACCCCAAATGTATACAACTTTTATGTTTGTAGGTATCTGTTAAAAATAAATTAAAACTTAAAAATTAAAGGTTAAAAAAAAAGATTGGATTCAAACTTTCTGAAAATGAGATTTGTTTGGTTCATGAACTGATAGTCTCTAGGCAACAGTAGAAGAAGAAAACAGCTCTGTAACTCCAGTACTGATGTGAATAAAAACAATGATTTAATGTATTATAACTGTTCAAATTTATATTATCATATCTTTTGAATGCATTAGAAGGATGAGAAAATTATTTCATTCATTATCAAATCCATTTGAGAATATAATTGTAGTTTGCTATCTCTATAGTAGAAACAGGGGAGGTAGAAATAGATTAAATAACTGTCTCTAAGAGTCCTGACTTACCTGGGGGCGGGGGGAATACTGGTACTTCAACTGTCAATCCAAGTTATCACCACAAATTTTCTTACCTGGTAGACAAAATATAGATATGATAGAATGTTAAATAAAGCGGAATGATTTAAATCTGTAATAGAGTTTGAGGTTGTTGAGAGTTGTTTCGATTCTTCATTTACTGACTGCACATTAGAAATTGCCAAACTGATACAAAATACTACATCCAGCACAAACTCATTACTTATATGAAAATGTTAAATCTCTGTAATCCCCTTCTTTCACAAATCTTCTCTGAGATAAAACATAACTATTTCACTGGCAAAATATTTTTCCAATATTTCTATGGGACATTTAAAGCATGCTTTTCTCTTCTTCTCTTTAACATGAGCATGAGAAAAGTATAGTCTTGTGATCATGTAGTTTCTTCACACTATCGCTCTCGAAATCACTGTAAGTTTCTTTAAGTCTTTGAAACTATATGTTGGTTAGTAGTCCCTAATGACAGGAAGCAGAAAACAGCTGCTCTTCTTTGGAGCACAAAAGGACTATAAGGGATTTTGTGATTCATGTCTTCAGAATATAAAAAACTAATATTTTAGAAGATCTTGATTCTAATGCAGTTTAAAATATCCATAAGCATATCTAGGTTATTTTTGATTTATAAAGAACTAAGAAATTCACTTTTGGTGGCTTTGAAGAGCTTTTAAACAAATAAGATTTCTAAAAAAAAAGATCTGGGGTTTTGAAAATTGAATAGATTTCAAGAATCCTGGAGTTCATCCATTGTCTTAATGCAATTCAGATACTGAGGCCATGCTATCACATGAGGCATTGGGGGTAAATGCGGGGAAGGGAAGATAATAGAATGAGACAAACATCTTTACCATATGTGTATGGATAAATATGCAAATTGTATGGTTCTACTTTGTGTACAACCAGAAAAATAGTTGTACTCCCTTTGTGTACAATGAACTAAAATAAAAAAGTAAATAAATTTTTTTAAAAATCTACAAAAGAAAAAAAGCTGGAAAATTTTGAAATTTTAGAATTAAAATTAATTAACTCTAACTGTTTCCCAGGCTGTAATGCAATATGCAATGTTTACAAATTGAAAAGAAGACAAAAAAAGTACAGTTACCAACAGTAAACTTCTCTTACCTAAAACACATTTAAAGAATACCATTCTAATTTTCATAATTTCTCTTATACTTTTTTCTTACAAATGTAATAATGGGCTGTGAAGTTGCCTTTAATCGTCGTAAGTATAACTAACTTCCCTAGAGAAAACCACTAGGAAATAAATTGCAGATCAGATGCAGACAACAGGAATCTAAAAACCACTCTAGTTCAAATCGCAACCACTCTCAATTGTTGGTACTAAACAAAATACAGAAGACAAAGAACTCCAATGTAGAACTTCTAAATCACAAGGATCTGAGGTGTCTTCATTTGATTCCTTATTATTATTGAGAAATTTGTCACTGATGAATTTTAAGACCTTAAATATTGACCAAAGAATTATAATTAGAACTAATGTCAAAGTATTTTGTGTTCACATGGATAAGAATCTTGATGAAATACTTCAGCATTAATTTCTTAAGGATAGTAAAACTGATGAGAAAATCAACTTGTTTCTAGGAAGCACCTACTAGGCTTAGCTCTTTGGGAAGTGACCTTGCGAAATCCAGTGAATGGAGAAACAAAGGGAAGATAAAGAAGAAAAACAACCTAATACAAACCAGACCCAATATGACAGTGCAAGTAATACATGTGATGGGAATCTCTAGGAGATGTCACTGGGAGAGATCTTCAAGGATTAAGAGCAGTGTATAAATTCTCGGGGGGAGTGGCACATGTGGTGGTATTAGAGGAGTAAATTGAGAAATAATACTGTCAGGTGAATTTCAAAAGTAAAGGCAGAAGGAAACAGTTCTGCACAATGTAAGAGATAATGTTAGCTCCTAGAGCAGTGGATGCTAAGGCTAGTTAGGAAAGATGAGGTCCCTCAATGGAGAAAACTGTCTAACAGGATGAGATCTACAGATCTTTTATCTACAGATCTTTTCTGAGAGGTAGCTATACCATAAAGGTTAAAAGATCTGAAGCTCTAAGACTAAATACCTCATATTGCTGCTCACTAGCGATTTGACTTTGGATAAGTAGTTTATTTTTCTATCCATTTCCTTATCTGCTAGGAATGATATATAGCAATACAAGTAAAGTGTTTGCAAATTCGTTTTATTCTGATATTATTAAGGGAAGGGTACCAGTTTAAAAACAACCAACCAATGTTCTCCTGTCCACAAGGGTTAAGATATAGTAAAAAAGGGGTGAGACTACAGGTGGGGGAAGAATTTAGGCAGCCGTCACTGTAGTAACCCAATTTCCCCCCTTTACTTCCATAATCCCGTATCAAACAGGAATATTAATTTCAGGGTTTATATGTTTAAGCATAATAATGACTTTTATGTTTCCCACCTTGCTACCTAAGTGTTTATGTCAGTCTTCACTCTCTATGCTCTCTGAAACAATGTCCAAAGAGAGGATTCACAGTGAACTTTCACATTTAAAACCTAGCTATTCTAGATCTTGGCCCACAAGGGTGCTAACAGTTCATTTGACCTCAATAATTGCTGATAAAGTTCTTCATTCGTTTTAGAGTGAAATTAATGACTTTGAGGAACATTACAGACTATAAGTTAATATTCAATACAGATGAAAACTTCTTTGGGTTCTAATTCTGGGCATGATAAGTTGGGAATTTTATTACTACATTTAACCTTTAGCTCATCTTTCTTTAAAATACAGATCCAATATAGAATCTAGCATTTGCATACGTTGTAGTAATTTGTGATGGTCACCCTTTCTTAACTGCAAGGCCCTGAGTTCATAAGAAAGACATGAATTACAATGAGACCTCATATTTCTAACTCTGGTGCTCGAACACACAATTTCTTTCCAGACCTTTTTCATGTCATAAGGAAAAAACTCTGCACAGTCCAGTCTGACTTGCCAAAAATCCTAATGAGAATCAAGAAATACAGATGTAAAAAGTAAATATGTCATATATACTTATTTCAGGTAAAAATCATTTTCTCTTCATCTCAAATTTTATCTTTTAAACTTGAGCAATTGGCCAGATGAAATGCATTCTGTTCTTTGAAACAAATCAAAGTTATTTATGTCAAATATTCTACTTAATAGAGGTGTGCTGGGAACTGTAACAATTGATATGATAAAACAAGAAATAAATGATTTTCAGTTTAGTTCTGATCTTAGCTTCTGCACCAGACCACAAAATCAGAATTGGTTATTTTTCTTGTACTGTCACCATTGTTCTGTTGATCAAATCTATGTCCAATAAAGAAATGAACAGGAACTCACAAATCCTACCAACTCTGTAGCATTCTTCAGTTCACTGAAATTTTTCTGCTTGAAATTCCTTCAAAGCAGAAATATGCTTGATTGTTCATAAATTCTTGGTGAGAAGTTTTTGAATTTCTCCTTCATGCTTTGTTTTGGGATTATTTCAGAAATGCCCACTCAAATGTTAGTCAGACAAAATCGCTGCACCATCTCGGAAGTTGTACCACAACTGTGAAAGCAGCAGCAGTAACTACTAAAGACCTGAACTTGGCTTGTTGATTTGCTTTTAAGGAAAAGCTAGAGGACAAGAGGAGCATAATGTAAACAAGTGATTGTAGGCATTTAGGAAAAGAAATATTTAACTTCTTTGTAATTCATAATATAATTCATGTCCCTTTTATAAACTTAAAGGGAAATATGTGATAAAGAAAGGAATGGAGAGATGCATCTGTATAATACGAATATACTTTTATAGAAGCAGGTTGGGAAATGATGTTCCTGTTAATAAAATACAAATAATTTAGATATAGCTGCTGGAAAGCTGTGCAGTATTTCTGTAACTGCTCTAATCCTTGTCTGTTCTCTTGCTGTTTTGCAGGCAGACCAGTAATGATTGTGGTGGAATATATGGAGAATGGATCCCTAGATTCCTTTTTGAGGGTGAGGTACTCTTTCCTGATGGCATTTAAATAAGCTATTCTGAATTCTAGATTTGAAATCATTTATTGTAAATTAAATTTTGCATAATGTTATGCATGGGTTTTCTGTGAAGAATAGCAGCAATTTCTCTAGGGTGCATTTCTCTGATATGGTGATACTTTTGAGTATTACCAAGGGGATATGATGCACACTTTAAAATATAATTGATTTCTTCTGTAAATTCACTTGCCATATTAAAATACATATGTTTGTGTATATATGTGTGTGTGTGTGTGTGTGTGTGTGTATTCCAAATGATGTTATCATAAAGAAGGAAATTAAATGAAACTGCATCCCCTCCCACAGCCACTCATTTTGCTGTATTGCATTTAATAATTTAGTATGATATTTATCCACTGTCTGTAATGCTGAGACCCTCCAATTCCTGTATGTTTACCTAAGTGACTCAAGTGCGCTTCAGATAGCTAGTTCTATCAACTTTGTCCTTCTTAAGTTTATATGAAGGACTATTCACAAAACAAAAGAAGAAATATAATTCCTTCAGTGCTGATTTGTTTTAGAATAAAAATTTTAAAGTATTCTTTTTTAAGTGACTTCTCCTTAACAGTATAGTGTATACAAAACAACAACAACAACAACATAATTCTCGATAATGGTATAAAAAAACAAAGCTGAGAAAGTGGAAGTTATGTTCCAAAGCATATTCATAACATGTTTAATGTTTAAAAAGCCATAATATGCTTGAAAATTCCTCACTGATGGTGAAAAAAATAAATATAAAAAAATCACTACCATAAATATTTTTCATCCCTAGCAGAGGTCATATATTTGCATGTCTCTGCATTCTTTAATATCTATCTAATAACACAATCATTTTACTTGATTACAAGCTGACTGAAATTTTGCCATTTGGAATGTGTTATATTTCTCTCTATATTCATGTGAAAATGAGGCATTCTTTCTTTACCTCATTTTTTGCCCATGTTATTTGAACGAGCTCCCTTTGCATCTCACTTTTTTCTCTTGATCTCATTTTCATTTATTTTTCTTGACTCTGTGCCCCCTTCTTCCAAATGCTTTCAATGTTAACCCTGATGATATACTTACACTGTGACTGGACATGATGTCCAGATTTAATACAGAAGCTGATTTCAGCAAAATCTTTGGCTTATTCTAGTGCAGTACTGCTTTCATAATGCATACCCTCAACCACATGTGCTCTTTAAGGCAAAAATGAAATTCATAGGTATTTGGGTCCTGAACTGTTTATTCTTTTCTGTAGCCATTTCTGAATGTGCTCTTATACGCCTATATTCATTTCACCAGTAAATGTTCTAAATTATTTTAGAGTAATTTATCAGCACCACCTATGGTACTTGAAATGCATGTATACTTATGTCCTTCCATTATGTTTATTAAAAAACATAATTTCATAAGATACATATCAACATGTTTTATCTTCAACAGCTGTTGAAAATTGGATTAAATGATTACACAAGCAAAACAGATAGAAATGTTAGTTTCAGATATACTTCTTATTCTGCTGCATCATGAATCCATTATAATGTTATAAAAAGCCAATAATATGCTATGAACAAAAGATTTTACTTATAAACGTCCTAGCTGGGTGTAGTGACATACACCTGTATTCCCAGTGGCTCAGGAGGCTGAGGCAGGAGGATCATGAGTTCAAAGCCAGCCTCAGCAACTTAGTGAGGTCCTAAACAATTCAGCAAGACTTTGTATCTAAATAAAATTTTTAAAAGTGTTGGGATGTGACTCAGTGGTTAAATGCCCTTGAATTCAATCCCCAGTACCAAAATAAATAAATAAATATTCTAACCCATGTCTATAAGAGGTATATTCCACGATCTAAATTTTGAAAGTTATGATTTTTTAGTTCTTATTAGGTATTTTGTAGGTAAGACCGTACCTGAAGATCTGCAGAATAAAGTATATGTTTGATGGTGGCTCCCATTACCACCACTATAAGGACCTGGACACTCATCTCTGTAAATCTTGCTGCTGCCAACCTACTAACTGTAACCTCAAGCAAGCATTCTGTCAACTTCTCTATACACTTACTTATTTATAAAATAGAAATTTGAATAGTATACCTATTCAAATATACAATTGTTATAAGGATTGAGTTGGTTATTGTAAAGCTTTTAGGGTTATGTGTGACAAATGGCAGAGTAAAGATTCAAACTCAAGTGTCCGTGGCTCAAAAAGCCATGCTGTCATATCCTATGAATTCTTTTAATTAACTTGCTCACTACTTTTCCTTATTAAGTCCACTACCATCTCCCCATGTGGTCTATGTCTCCTCTTCACATAATTTCCTACTAAAATAACATTAAATGGTTAAAAGAAAAGCGTTGAGGTATAGCCAAGTGGTAGTGTTTTCAATTTCTTTTTAAATCAAAACTAAGATACTAAAAAAAATCATTGAATGGGGGCAAAAATAAGGTTAATGCTCCTGTGTTACTCTTCTTTAATATTCTTACTCTTCTTTGTAATAATGTCCCTTATAGGCCAGAAGCACAAAGTGCTTTATAAACTTTATGTCAATAGCAGGCAGTCAACTCCCCATGGCAAGAAGAAATAAAACATATAAGTATATATAGCCCATAAATTCTCAAAAGTGAAGTCATTTTTCAAACTACTGCTTTAGAATTTGATAATCACAGCTTCTCTGAGCATAGAGGAGGAAGTAGCTAAGTGCACTGTGTAGTAGGGAGCCATCCGTGGCTCACTAATAGCCTTCTGTGCTATCTGGAGGCAGGAAAGATTTCCCTTTGGTCTCCCACACTATTTGAAAATCACTTCAATTTGCTATTTTATTATGAAGGAGTGGTAGCACAACTAAGTACAAGATTACAGTCCAGAGCCAGCGCTGGTGGCTGGCTGGCTGTGATATTGCACTGGATTCATAAATCTCATGCTGTTTGAGATCCTTGTGGACCTTCTTCCAGAAATATCCTGGAGTGGGGAGGTGCAGATCAAACATGTAGTCTTTCAGTGGGGGGTGTGTACAGAATGTATGTGCAGACAAGAGTGTGGGTGTGGGTGTAGCTATGTGTTTGTTTATCATTTTTAAAATGGATTCCAGCTTAGAGAGCAAAGTGTCAGGCTCGCTGCCCAGGAGGCACAACATCACTGATGTGCAGATTTTTCTAATGAAAAATATTTTCCAAGGAAATGTACCAGTGTGAATTAAGTGTAAGCTTGACCATCATCCCTGAATGGTCTCTAACTACACATATGAATTTCCTAAATATTTTTTGGGCACTTAGCAGGAAATCACCTGCCTCTAAATCTTAGGGCCTCCATTCTTATGGAGGAAACTAGCAATCCAAATAAAAATAGTTATAAAATAATTTCAAACTGAGGAGTCATATACCAACCAAAAATTTATTTTACAGTATTTCTTGAATATGAATTTATTCATTATTTGGCTATACCAGGATATACGATCACAGATGTCAGTTCAAGATGGTGCCCTTTGTATATACTGCAGCCTCTGATCACATCTCAAATCATTCAATAGAGATAAAAGTTTTCTTTTTAGCTTTTACAAAGCATAGTTGCATGGGCAAACAAGGAGTATCATCCAAAAACCAAAAATCTGGGATAAAATAATAAAAATGGAAAACAAGCCAGATTGGGTTAAGGGGAAGAAACCATCACTTGAAATATGCTCAGGGAAGGATGGTTGGGAACAAGAGGAGAATGTGGAAGGTGGTGCTACCAACTGAAATGAAAATACAGAGGGGATGACCAGGGTGGTCTGGTAGTTGGGAAGAAGTGATACATTTAATTTTCATCATGTTACGTTTGAGATGCCAATGCAACAGTCAGTGAAAAATGCAGGCAGCAATTAGAAATATGAATCTGAAACTCAGCAGAAAAATCTTGAATAACATTACAGATCTGGGAGTTGGCAGCATAAAGGTGGTTATTAAATCCAAGCCGTGGTATTTCTGAGGAAGAACTTTTAGCATAAACAGACAAATTGAACAAAGTTGAAACTGTTCCATGCCAACCTGAGTGGCAACACAGATAGAGACCCCTACTATAGCTAAGGAAGAAATGGAAAGAAACAAGAAGGAAAAAAAGAATATGGAGTACCACAAGCAAAGGGAACAGAGCATTTCAGGAAGGAGAGATTAAGCAAATGTGTCAAGTGTCAAGTGCAGCAGAGAAATTCAGAAAGGCAGACTGAAAAGCACCTATGTATTAACATGTCAGAGGTCTTCAGTGACCTTAGCACTTTGAATGGCTTGCTCCCAAGCAGAAACAATATTGAAGAACAAGAATGAAAGATTGATGAGAATTAGTTGGAGGAGACAATTCCTTTGAGGAAAGAAGTGGGTGAGACATCAAGGCAAAAGACAAACCAAATGCTAGTAAACTAGAAAAAAGTCTAGGTTTATTTTTCACATTTTTTGTTATGATAAATTATAAACAACATACATTTTATTCTTAACATTTCAAAATGTACATCTCAGTTGTATCAAAGATACTAATATCATTGTGTAACCATTACTGCATTCCATCTCCATAACTCTTTCCACCTTACAAACCTGAAACTCTGGACCCATTAAATAACAACACCTTATTTCTCCCTTTTACCAGCCCCTGGCAATCACCATTCTACTTTCTGTCATCTGACTTTGAATACTATAAGTACCTCATATAAGTGAAACACACAGTATTTGTTTTTTGTGATTGGCTTATTTCACTTAGCATAATGTGCTCAAGTTCCACCTTGTTGAAGTATATGTCAAAATCTTCCTGTTTAAGGCTGAATAATATTTCATTGTGTGCATGTGTGTGGACAGGTGGGGAGAGACAGAAAGACAGACATTTTACTTATTTATTCATTTCTCAATGCACACTTGGGTTGCATTCATACTTTAGCTATTGTGAAGAAACTACTATGAACTTGAGTGTATAAATATGTCTTTGAACCTTGCTTTCAAAAAAAAAACAACAACAGGAATCAATGATTGGGATAGATTCAAACTAAAAAGCTTTTTCTCAGCAAGGGAAACAATCAACAATGTGAAGAGAGAGTCTTCAGAGTGGGAGAAAATCTTTGCCACACACACTTCAGATAGAGCACTAATCTCCAGAATCTATAAAGTGCTCAAAAATCTTTATACCAAGAATACAAATAACCCAATAAACAAATGGGCCAAGGAAATGAACAGATACTTTACAGAGGAAGATCTACAAGCGATCAATAGATACATGAAAAAATGTTCAACATCCCTATTAATAAGAGAAATGCAAATCAAAACCACATTAAGATTTCATCTCACCCCAATTAGAATGTCTATTATCAGGAATACAGGCAACAACAGGTGTTGGCAAGGATGTGGGGAAAAAGGTACACTCATACATTACTGGTGGGATTGCAAATTAGTGCAGCCACTCTGGAAAGCGGTATGGAGATGCCTTAGAAAACTCAGAATGGATCTACCATTTGACTCAGCTATCCCACTCCTTGACCTATACCCAAGGGACTTAAAATTCCTTTCAATTAATTTTGAATATATATACAGAAGTGGAATTACCAGATTGTACTCTAATTCTATTTTTAATTTATTGTGGAACTGCCTTATCCTTTCTATATTGTCTATTATCATTTTACATTCCCACCAATGGAGTACAAGGGTTTTGAATTCTTCAAATCCTCACTAACACTTCTTATTTTCTAGTATTTTATTTGTGTTTATAGCAGCCATTTTGATGGGTATGATATGGTTTCTCATAGCTTTGACTCATATTTCCCTAAAGATTAGTGTGGTTCAGCATCTTTTCATGTGCTGATTGACCATTTGTTTATCTTCTTTGGAGAGAGTTTCTTGGGTTATTCAAGTTTCTTGGCTTATTTTTTAATCAGGTTACTTGATTTTTTTGGTTGTTGAGTTTGAAGGGCTATTCATATAGGCTGGAGACTAAGCTGTTGGGAGATAGATGAGTTTCAACTATTTCCTCATTCTATGAGTGGCCTTTCTCTTCCCTTGATGGTGTTTTTTGGTGCACAAAAGTTACCGTTTTTGTTTGAGACAGGGTCTCTCTTTGTTGCCTACATTCCTCTCTAACTTCTGGGCTCAAACTTTACTCCCGCCTCAACCTCCCCAGTAGCTGGGACCACAGATGCATGCCACTATACCTGCTTGATACAAGAAAGTTTTTAATTTTCAGGAAATCCAATGTGTCTTTTTTTTTCTTTTGTTTTTTGTGCCTTTACTGTCATATCAAGAAATCCTTGCTCAATGTGATGTTGTGAAGTTTTACAGTAGGTTCCTCTTAGTTTGATGTTAGGTCTTTGACCAATTTTGATTTAATTTTTGTACATGGTATGAAATAAAGGTATAGCTTCATTCTTTTGTATGTGGATATTCAGCTTCCCGAGCACCATTTGTTGAAAAGACTATTCTTTCCCCCATTGAATGATCTTAGAAACCAAGTCAAAAGTCATTTGGCTATTGTCATAGTCCCTTCCTGCTGCTATAAAATATATACATCAGAGACTAGATAATTTATAAATAATAGAACTTTGTTTCTCATAGTTCTAGAGGCAGTGAAGTCCAAGATCAAAGCACCAGCAGATTCACTGTCCTTTAAGAGCTTGTTCTTTGCTTCTAAGATGGCAGGTTTTTGCTACACCCTCACATGGCAATAGGGACAAAACCTGTGTCCTCACATGTTAGAAGAGAACAAGGGCAAAAATGGACTAAAGTGCTCCCTTTGACCTGTTTCATATGAACACTAATCCAATTCATTAATATAAAATGCTCATGACTTAATTCTCGAAGGGTCCTGCTCTTAATATTATCACATTGCATACTGGATTTCAACATATGAATTTGGAGGGAACCTATACATTCAAACCATAGCAACCATAAATGCAAAGTCTTATTTCTGGTCTATCTGTTCCATTGTTCTATGTGTCTTCTGTATGCTGTACCATAATGTTTTGATTATCATGTCTTCATATTAAACCTTGAGTACCATTTTGTGTGTTTGTGAATCTATAGGATGAACAGAGATATAACTCTTCTCTAATTCAGATGCCTTTGTTTTCTTTTTCTTGCCTAATTGCTCAGACTAGAACTTTCAGTATGGTGTTGAATATATGATGAAAATGGCATCTTTGCCTCACTCTTGTTCTTAGAGGAAAGGCTTTCAGTCTTTCACTGTTAAGGATGATATCACAGTGCTTTTTAATATATGAATTTTTATTATTTTAAAGTAGGTTTCCTCTATTTTTAGTTTGTTGGAAGTTTTACCATGAAAGGGGATTTAATTTTGTCACACTTTTTCTGCATCAATTGAGATCATCATGTAGGGTGTTTCATTATGTTATGGGTTCTATCACACTAATTAAATTTCACATTTGAACCATTCTTGCATTTCATGAATAAATTCCATGTGGTCATGGTATATATAATTCTTTTTATATGTGGATAAATTTAGTTTGCTCTCATTCTGTTGAAAATTTTTTCCATCATTGTTTATAAGGAATATTGGTCTGAAGTTTTCTTGCAGCATCTCTCTAATTTTATTATCAGAGCAGTGCGAACTTTGTAGAATGAATCAAAATGAATCTTCTCTTCAATGTTTTGGGAAAATCTGAGAAGGATTGATGTTAGTTAATGTTCAATAGAAATCACTGATGAAGCCACCTGATCAAGGAGTTTACTTTGTTAAGAGACTTTTGATTTCTGATTGAACCTTCTTAATACTTATAGATCTATTTATATTATCTATTTATTCAGATACATTCTTGTAGGTTTAATGTTTCTATTTTTTTCATTTCATTTATGTTATACATTTGTTTCTATGTATTCATAGGATTCTCTCAATTTTTATTTCTACAGAATCTGTAGAAATATTCACATTTTTACTCCAGACTTAAGAAATTTGCATCGTTTTTTTTTTCTTGGTCACTTTAGCAAAAGTTTGTCAGTTTTGTTGATCTTTTCAAAGAATCAACTTTTTTTTGGTTTCATTTTTGGCTTTTCTCCATTATTCTTCTGTATTTTCCTGTGCTCTAGTCATTATTTTCTTTCTTCTGCTAGCTTTGGTTTTTAGTTTGTACTTCCTTTTCTTATTCTTTAAATTGTAAAGTTAGGTTGTTGATTTGAGATTTTCTTTTCCATTGTAAGCATTTAGAACCAAAAATTTATTCCTTAGCACTTTTCTTTCTGTGTTCTATAGGTTTGGGGATAATGTCTTTTCATTTGTCTTGAAGTATTTCACAATTACTTTTATCATATCTTCTTTGATCCATTGTTTAAGAGTGTATTATTCAAATCCATAAATTTATGGATTTTCCAGTTTTCCTTCTATTATTGACATCTATCATCATCTGTTGTGGACATAGAAAGTAGTTTATATGATATCTATTTTTAAAAATCTGTTTAGACTTTAATCTGTGGCCAAACATATGGTCTATACTGGAAAATGTCCCATATGCAGTTGGGAAGAACATGTATTCTGCTGTTACAGGAAAAATATATGTATACACACACACACACACACACACACACATACGCACACACATATATATATATACTTATATATTCTAGATATATATATCTAAAATATATATATTCTAAGGAATATAAGGAAAAGTATATATATATACATGTGTATATATATACGTATCTTAGGGACTATATATATATCTTAGAGATATATATATATAAATGTATATATATATATATCTTAGATCTAGTTGGTTTAGCTGTGTTCAAGTCCTCAATTTTCTTACTTATCTTATCTCTGATTATTTTATCCATTATTAAGAATAGGTTGTTACAGTCTCCAACTGTTAACAGAACTGTCTATTTCTCCCTTTAATTCTAGCAATTTTTGTTTCATAGGGCTTCAAGGCCTACTATTAATTGAATAAGTGTTCACAAAGGTTGTATCTTAAAAATCAAGGGTATTATTAAAAATAGAATAAAATTAGGCAATACACTGAAGAAGAAGAAGAAAAGGAAGGAATTAAATAATTAAGTCAATTAGGCAAAATATCACGAGATGGAAAGGTGTAAAATCAAGAACCCTGATGGAAGGTTGACTTGGGACAACAGAAAGCTGCCCATCTTCCAAGACTGAAGAGACTATGTATTGTGGGTCTAGACAGATTTATAAGAACATGCATGAAATGAAGGAACTTATGAATGAATGAATGAATAGCTTGATGTTATTTAATTTTACACAATGGAAGACAGATTACAGGATAGTTTGAAAATAACCTTCCATTTAGAGTGAATATTTGGCATAATTGCTGAAGTTGAAAAGAATAGCTGATCATTAAAAGGCTGGAGCAACAGAGGACGTTCTATTCCAGAAACAGTCTTTTCTTGACCTCAGCAAGGGTAGCCAGCTACAAATCTTCACCAATGTTTTTAATGCTATATATTGTAAGAGGCTGAGGAGAGGATCTTCTGGTTTACTGTCTAAAAGCAATGTAATTATTAGTACTAGTTACTTGTGCTGTTCCTCAAACCTGCCAGTCTGGGAGGTTTGAATCTGGGGAAAAAGAATAATTAACTAGTCCTGCTGAAGGTCCACATACTACTGAAAAATGTAACTGTATTGTGGCAGGGTGTGCATGCACATGTGATTTTCAACACAAACACTTAACTCCCTAAAAGATAAGAGGGAAGATGATAGGAACTCAAGTTTGTAGAGCAGGTACACAACAGAAAAGCAAGGATGCTAAAAGGGAATTGGGGTAGCAGTTAAAGAATCTTTCAAGTAGATAACCAGTGAGTTAATACTAGTTAAAGAAATAGTCTACTAGAAATAAATAAAAATTTTATGGACTAGATGTCTTTATTGGGTAGAAGAGGAAGTGCAGCTTCATGTTAGGGTAAGAGAGCTGAAGAAAAGAAGGATGTAGCCAACAAGTAGAATGTTCATAGTTGTGTGCTAGAGCCAGAATCAGACAAGTACATGCTTGTTAATACTCAAGAATTTTATGAGGGAATTGTTACATTGTTAGTAGCTTGAAATCTGCCAGGATGGAATTTATATCATAGAACTTGTAAAATGCTACAAATCACAGATAGTCTTTTTTTTTTTCTAGAGAGCATTACAAACACAATACTAGATGGACGTTTAAAATTTCTGAAATGAGGCAATTTCAGGGATAGCAATTTCCATGTGTCAACCTGGGAGTCAATAGCCAAAGTAAAAATAAAGGTTAATAAATTCACTAATGCAGCTAACATTTGTATTTGCTTT